>APFE030588663.1:0-19061 GCA_000404065.3 Pinus taeda
AGGCTCCATCCATTTATTGTGAGATTGCTTCATACTTTACTGTAACTTTTTATACTTGAACTAATGTGTCACAACTAATCATGTCAGCACAGAATACCAATATAAATAACTCAAAGTCACTATTCCCATATAGCATTGTCATCAAGGAAAATCATTAGTTTTCAAATTAGTTATTAGGTCAAATCCTAAATTTTCTATAACAGAGAGATCTATAGTCGAAAACATATCTCAACATCAAGTTAGAGTTCTAAATTATTACTAATCATCACGTCAAATATTTCTTATCTATATCAATCAACCAAAATCATAATGACATATTGATATCCATATCTTTGGCACCTGCAAACACAAGTTTAGTAAACATATTCACATTATAGTAAGTCAAACATTCAAATGTTTGTACTCATAGAACTTGTCGTCTGTTCCATGTGTGCAGGACTAACATCCTTCAGGTGAACTTTTGATTTTATGAAAAAAGCTTCACTTTTGTGACCTATGGGCATAGTCACACTCATAGGCCTTCCTCTGAGAAGTTGAGAGGCTACATTCACACCCTTGAGGATACATCCATGCAGATGAGAAGTTGCAGTCGCACCTGTAAGCTTGCATCTGTGTGACTAAGGCTTGGAATAATGGAAAACTCTCTCTTAGATCAAAACTTTGTTGCATATCAATAATATCAAATATTTGGCTATTCATGTCCATAAATATTATTTCAATAGTAAATAATATTTTATACATATAATGCAAATGATAATAGGACTAAGGATCTTACGGAGAGATTGTCCCTCTGAATGGAAAGCCACTTTAATCATCTTCATTCAAGTCATAAACATGTCTATAACACGTTCATGCATCAATAGATCTATTATATCATAAAGTCAGACTATATCACATATTTAACATGATCATATATATATTAACATCAACTACATCACCGTTACATCATGGCATCAATATTTCATCTATAGTTAGTGACAAATAGCTAATAGGAGTATACTTCAAGAATCATGATAAAAAACTTACTTCTTTGTCACATAGCTCAATAAATCAAGCCAGGGTGTTCAATTTTACCATCTACCATAATTAATAAACACATCAAAACATAACCATGGTCAAAAAAAAATCTTGAATATCAATCTCATTGTTATACTTCGATCATCATGGCTACCATGCTTTTCACGAAAAATATGAATAGTGTGAGGTTACCATCTATTGGAATCAACTTGCTAGATTTATTTATGGGATCAAGATATTGAAAATGAAATATTTTAGCCAAACATCAAGTATAACATTATATCAAATATCAATATTAAGTAACTTCATAGAATAAAAAAGTTCATCATGTCTAAAAGGTAAGATATGTGTTCACTACCAAGAGCATCATTTCTTCATAGATATCATGCAAACATGATAGACTTGTGAAGGTGATATACTAATCATATCTTAGAGCTTGTTTTTCCTTCCAATATTGCAATTGAGGCATAACAACATACATACGTTGTAGTGTTTACATACTTTGCACCTTCTTAGGTAGTGGCACTTTGTCACCTTTTCGTTACGTGCCTATTTACTTTTTCCAGTGCTAGTGCTTCTCTTCCGACCCTAACCATGATTCTCAAGAGGGATCCACTTATGAAAACTCATTAGGAGCTTAGAAGCATCCAAACACTCAAATATACATGCAAGAAGCATAACTATTAATAAAAACAATAACTAGATCGATAAGTCAAAAGTAAATATATAAAGGAGAGTCATAAGTCGGAAAGTACTTATTTACAATGAGAGGTTATCATCTCCCACTTGAAGATCCATCATAGTCTATTGTCCATAAGGAAATATTTCCTTCACTATTTCAACCAACTTTATAAACAAATAGGACTAATAGGGACTATCCATCTAGGGCTTCATCAATTCTGACACAAGTGCCTAAGCATCTTCATATTGACTGTGTTAAGGTTTCTATATTTCACTTCTCAAATATTTTCCATAAACCAAGGTTTCTCTCAAACCCTTCTAATATATATCAAACCATAATACACACATTTCCTAGGGTTTCCTTCAAAACCTATAATTATTTTAGATCTCCTCCATCCTATCTTGCTTCCATCAGTGGTGTCATGATAGGGTTGATGACCATGCCTTTTCATCATCCCAACTTTCATACCATGTTAATTTTCCTTAGGTCTATATTATTATTTTCTTTGATAATTGAATTTCTTCATTAACACATTAAGTTCATCCCATAACACCATTCATATTTACATCATTATTCAACAACATATGAAACTATATATAAATAACAACATCATCATCATCAATTAAGCAGAATGTAAAGGATAAATAGAATAAAAGAATTTGCACGTAGAGACAACATGATTGGTCGGAGACTAGGGAAAACACCACTATGGGAAAAACCCTTTAAAATTCTTCTTCTTATTAGATTGTCATCAAATGATTTACACAAAGATATTACAACAACCGATATCTTCATCCATACAACTATCCAGCAAAAACAACTACACAATATTCATGAAAGTAACCCAACAATGCTTATACTCAAAATTCTTATTTTGAAGCTTGTAATGAACTATCTCTATCTACGATCAACTGTCGAGCACTGCAGTCACCGAGCAAAATATTTTGAGAACCGAAATTTTACCATTTAGGTCCCAATCACATGGAGGAGGAGCCATGCAAGCGACTAGGAAGGTTCTAGTCACTCCCTAGAGCATATAAGCCATCAACTATTGTCTACAATCGAAACTCAAAAACATTAGATGTAGGTCACATAGAGGAGGCGCTAGGTGTGTAAATGAAAAAATCTAGTCGCATAGACGAGGTGGTTAGCATGTGACTATGGTTGAGTTCTTCCAGTGTCATGCTTTCGATTGAGGCCCAAAACCTTAAAATATAGATGTGAGCTTTGAACCCTGCAATTTCGTCTTCGAGCAAGCCCATTCCTTCACAGGCATGCCTCTGACATGTGAAAGAAAAAAATAAAAAATAGAATAGAAGAATGTCTCATGATCATGTCCAAATGAGGTTGATATCACTTCTATTTATAGTCTTCCAAGGGTGTCAAATTTTCTTTAGGGTTGATCTTATCAGATATGCACATGTGGGATTTTCTTAAGAAGTACACTTTCCCTTATCCAATTTGAGTGATATTTAGGTCACTTTTGGTCCTCTTTAAAATAGCAGTTCAATGAAATCATATTCTGCATAAATGAGCCATAAAAAATGGAATTTTATCCTAGTTTCAATGGAAGGGAACCCACAAAAACCACTAGAATTCATGGACATCCACCTGTTAGATACATTTTCCTAAACCATCAGTGGATGTGGTTATTTGAGAACTTCAAGGATTATGATGTTGAGGCGACATTAATTTTCTATGTCCCTCCATTCCTAGGTAGAAGACAATGCCACAACTTTGTTGGGGACTTTCCATCCATCTAAATGCAGAGCTCAACGACAAAGTAAGCACCATACCCTTAAGATTTTGATGGGGAAAGGAATATATGCCATTAAATATTATAGCCAATAAGGAGAATTTGAAGAGGACAAAGTTAAAAAAATTAAAAAATAGGTAGAAGAGGAGGAAGAAGAATAAGATATAGAGGATATTAGAGAAAGATATGGGGAAGGAAGGAAAGATGATAAATCCAAGAAGAAGGAAAAAGAGGAAACCCATGTGGAATATTCTAATCCTATAAGGAAGAAGAAGCAAAATAAATATTTGAGCCTCTCACCAGCAAACAAAGAACAAGAGATGGCTACCAGCTTGGGCACGCTTATGACATCTATCAAATCTAAGAGAAAGCACCTAAAGAATTTCCAATTGTTATTGAAGAAGAGGAAAAGCACAAGGATCAAGAAAGGGAAGGCTTAAGATCCCTTAACAATCCAAATTAAAATTAATGAATCCACTATCCACCAGAGAATATATTTGGGACATGGTGAAAGGAAAATTTAGGAGGTCACCTCCGTTAAAGAAAAGGGGAATCAAATTTTGACACTCATGAGAAGGCCCACCACTAAAGTAGTCATAACCAAGAAACTCAAGGCACAAATTGCCTTGCTATAGGAGAAAACATAGTTGTTACAAGAGAAAACATAGATGTTATAGGAAGGAAGAAAGTTGCTACAGTAAGAGAGAACATTGCTACAGGAAAGTGTTAGAGAAATACATGACATATCATGAAAGACATCGGGGCCATGGATGAGGCACAGTTAGGTCACAAAGTTACATAGAGGATGAGCAACACTTTTAGTACCGGGGTATGATGGGCCTCCAAATTATATAGAATTTAAGGCCCATCTGGCCAATCTTGAGAAAGTTAAACCTCTTTTTTGCATTGGATAACATATTTTTTACTTTTAGATGTTCACTAGGAAGGTTTAGAGATAATTGCATATTATGTTCCTAATGTTATCTATTTTTGTAGAATATTGTGATAGTATTTGGGCATATTATGAAGACTTGAAGGATGAGATAATCTAAGGACTTGCCCCCTTCTACAAGATGGAGCAATATTGGATAATAAATGAACAAGAAATTATGACATTTGATAGTGGAATAGGTGTTACCCCTCCTCTCGAACTGCAAGCTCATTCTTATGTATCTTAGTGGTGGCTATGATGGCACTTGTCTCTGCATTAGTGATTGCCTTACCATTGTCATTGCCCTTGTTAGGTTCCGAATCAAAGTCATAACATGCATCTAATTTGGAAGCCTACAGCTCAGCCGTGAGTGACTTCTTTGCCTAACACTCACTTTTGTTGTGAGTGGAGATCCTATGGAACTCACACCACTTCCCCATGTCCTTCTTCGTCGTTGTGGTGTTGTTCTTTTCTTGCAGCTATGATGGGTTTTCCTAAGTCACCCCTCCTTGATTTTGTCCTTTTCTATGTAGTTTGGGGGCACCTTTTCCTTCGTTCAGATTTACAGATCCAAAGTCTCACTTAATCTATTTTAACTTCTACTCAAGCTTGATAGCGTATCGATATGTCTTGTTGAGCAAGGAGAGTTCCAGGAACTCCATCTCATCCTGGATATACTTGTGTAAACAGTCATGGTACTTGAGTACCAAATGCCACTCAAAATCATTGATACCCAACTTCGTGAGAAGGTTATGGAAAGCATTTGTAAAATCTGGCACCTCTTGGTCCCTTCCCTATCATCGCATGGTCCACTTTATGTGTTTATCTTCATAGCTCCCGAGAGGGTAATATTGTTCCTTGATGGAATATTAGAAAGAATTCCAAGTGGGTATAGGTAAAAACAATGATGATTCCCTCTCATCCTTTTGTTCACAGTAGGTTTCCCACCAATCCTTGACGTGCGGGGCAACTTTGAGAAGTGAAAAAGTAATCTTTTCCCAATTGGAAAAGTCATGAACTGAAAATTATCCTTCTAATAGATTTAACCATTTATCTATGGCATCTACATCTATCTGGCCCTCAAATATGGGAATATTAAAGTTAACTTGTACCTTAAAAGGAGTAGCGCATTCCCTACAACACTAATCCCTTCATGAATGAGGTAATGTGTGATGTTTCTCCTCCTAATGTTTTTGATGTATTATTAGGACAACCATACTTGTGGAAGCAACATATTGTATATGAGTGTAGACTTCACTCTATGATTATTACTTTGGGGTGATAAGTTTTACAGGATACCAGAGGTAGCCCCGCCTACCACCATCTCTTTGATCACTACAAAGCAATGTAGTAAGATCATTTCCTAGACTATGAAATTTGTTTTCTTTATGATTCACCCTCAGGGAAAGAAGAAGGTTGTGGCCACAGCTTCTAGACAAGGCTCCTCTACACAAAAGCAGCAGATGGACAAGGTCATGGAGGAGTACAGGCACATTTTTGCTTCACCTACAGGGGTACCTCTACACTGTCAGGTCAAGCACTCCATTGATCTAACCCTGGGCGCGCCGCTACCCAATGGATTGATCTATCGATGCTTTGTTCTGGAGAACAATGAGATCAATAGGAAGATTCAGGAGCTATTGTAGAAAGGGCACATCAGGCCAAGCTCATCACCCTGTGGGGCCCCGATTTTATTGGTACAGACGAAGGGAAGGACCTAGAGACTATGTATTGACTATTGTGCACTTAGCAATATCACTATCTAGAATAGGTACCCAATCCAATGAATTTGTTACATTCTGGTCCCACTCAAGGGGACCAAATTTTTCATCAAAATTGACTTCAAGTCCAATTACCACCCTATTCCTATCCAACCCTCTAACATGTGGAAGATTTCCTTCAAATCCAAGGAGGTACTTTTCGAATGGTTAGTCATGCCTTTTGGGTTGAATAATGCATCCACAAACATCATGAGATTGATGGATGACATCTTGCAACACTTCACCAATGAATTTGTGGTGGTGTATTTAGATGACATCTTGATCTTCAACCAGAGTTGGGAAGAGCACCTATACCATATTCGACAGGTCCTTCAAAACTTGTGACAACACAAGTTGTGTGCCAATTTGGAGAAATGCACTTTTGACATGACCAGGGTTCAATATCTAGCGTACATTGTTGATGAGAAGGGTGTGCATATGGACCCAACCAAGAAACAAGTCATTCGAGATTGACCAGCCCCAGCCACTCTAACAGAGCTCCCCAACTTTCTGGGTCTTGCAAATTTCTATCATCGGTTCCTATTGGGGTTCTCTCATATCACTTGGCTTTTAAGTCATGTCACCTAAGGTAGAGTGAAAGAAAATTTCTTTTGTTATGAATCTCAGCAAAAGGCATTTGCTGAGTTGAAGCATCGCCTCTGATCTGTGCTAGTGATCACATTACCAGACCTGCAACAACCATTTGAGATCGTGACATATACCTCCAACTACTCTATTGAATGATTTATTACTCAGTAGGGGCATCTAGTGGCATGTCACAGTGAGACACTTTCAGACACAGTTCAAAAGTATCCCACCTATGAAAATGAAATGCATTCCATTGTGTAGGCCTACTGATAATGGAAGCATTACATTCTGGGGAAGCAAACAATCATCCACACAGACCACTAACTCGTACAATTCTTACAGACACAAGGGAAATTGCAGAATGATCGCCATAAAAATGGCCAACGTACCTGAAACAGTTCCATTCGAACATTAAGTACAAGAAGGGTAGCACCAACAATGTTGCAGACTACCTCAACCGAACATTGGTCCTAGCACTGACTATTGTGCTCCACTCTTATGGGCACGAGACTATGGGGTGGCAGCATCTTTACAAGAGGAATCTAAAATTTGACAGAACATACTAGACAATCCTAGAATGCATGAAAGTTCCCGATTGTCACCTCCAAGATCCATTGTTATGCCACCTGGGACACATTTGTGTTTCTTCAAGTAAGTGTACCAAGATGATTTGGTAGGTGCACTAAAGTTGGGTCGCTAGACATTTCGAGGTATTGAAAAAGTGGCAGTGTTGCAGAAACATTTTTATTGGATGAACCTTCAATGGGATGTTGGGAAGTACATAAGTCATGCATTGTGTGTGCCATTTACAAGCCAACCATCATGAAGCAAGGCCTATATACTTCTTTGCCTACCCCTAGTGAACCTTGGGAATCCATCTCCATGGATTACATGTCAGGCCTTCCTTCTACTAATGATGGAAATGACTACATTTTCATGGCCTTCGATGGTTTCTCTAAGACAGTCATTCTGACATTTTGCAAGAAGAGTATCACAGCATAAGCCACCGCTAAGCTCTTCTTTGAACAAGTTTCTGTACATTTTGGGGTCCCAAATTCCATTATATCAGATAGGGACAATAGGTTCTTAAGTACATTTTGGTCAAGTCTCTGGTCGATGTTGGATACCAAGCTCATTAAGTCCATGACTTTCCACCCCCAAACTGATGGCCAAACATAGGTTTTCAACATGATCATCGCACACATTCTACTTATGTATAACTTGAAGCATCCATGCACATGCAATGAAGGACTCCCCTATGTCCAGCACAACTACAATAGAGCTCTCCATAAACCAACCGGCCACATGCCCTTTCAGGTGGGGTTGTGATTCCAACCACTATGTCCCATTGATGTGGCCATACCATTTGCAGCTGCTCAGGCAGTTTCATCTCATCTCCAATCTGGAGCTGACAGGGATAACCACTTCATTGAGCACATTTAGCAAATCCACTAGTAGATCCGTCACATATTTGATAGATCCAATGCTAAGTATAAGCATCGTCATGATCAACATCAGGTGCCACACAAGTTCCAAATGGGCAACAGAGTTTGGCTACATTTGTAGAAGGAGTGCCTTGCAGGGCCCCACAGCAAGCTTCGCATACTCTGATATAGGCCTTACGCTATCACTAAGTTTATAGGGGACAATTCTTTTGATATCATCATTCTACCATTCCTTGGCCTGCACCCAACATTCAATGTTGACCACCTTCAATCATACTTTCTACCATTAGTAGACACATAAGACATTGTAGAAAAACTCAAACCGACATAGTTAAACCTAGACTGCATGGAACATGCCAAAACTAATCTAATCATGGACACATAGGTCAAGAACTCTTGTCAACAGAACCTTGACTATATCAAGTTGTCAAAGCTAGCCAATTCCTACACCAAGGCATGTGGCTCACCAGGGACCAAGTTCAACAGAGGTTTCCCCATCTCATGGAGGCACTCAATGCAATGGGGACCATTACTTCCTAAGGGGGAAGGCTGATCCAGGTGGATATTTGTGTCTACCCACCTATTCCACTTGGGCCTTCACCATTGTTTCTTTTCAGTTTCCTTAATTGTAGCACAACTTACTATTTTTGGAAATTTTTTGGGTCCTAAACTTCCAAAGCCGTTTTGAGGGACTAAAAGATGTTTTTAGGAAAAATTGAGAGGCTAGCAAATTCCCACTCTAGTTTATAGTTTTTTTTCAGCCTCCTCTTCAAGATATTTAGAATGAGGTATTTTGATAGCTGAATGGAGATCGTATGCCAAAGTTACGACCTCGGGAAGTTGATATACCAATTTATCCAAACCAGGCCCACATTTTTGGCGCTTCATCTCCTAGAATTAGATTTTTGGATGTTTAAGGTTTTCCATTGTTTCTCAATAACAAATATGTCTTTGAGCCTCATTGTAACACAATTTAGAGGCATGTAGCTGCCACATCTCTTCTTAGAGTTAAAATACCATCACTTGATCTAGTTTATTTTTATTTGTATAAGCAAGCATATGTCAATTCTTTAATATTAATGAAATGAAGTTTTATTTCTATTGCATCTCTGTGTATATGGGTATTTCGGTATTTTTCTTTGTTCCTTCATAAGTCTAGATCAATTATTGAACAAACTAGAGCTCCAATGTTTGAGAAAATATAGGAATGTGCACCATATCATTCAATTCAAATTCCTAGTTTTGGGAACTAGATCATATTTTTGATGGAATTTGAAGGGGAAAGTTGCCTCCTTTGAAGAAGAATTATTTCTCATCAGTTTGTATAAGTCCAAATTCAGCTTTTATTCTAGGGGCATGTATTCCCTAGTCTTCTTATGGAGAAAACTTGTTATTTGGCAACTCCACTTTCATTTCTATTAGGGATGTACATGGATTGATACAAATAGTGAAGTTTGGTGCCATTTTTATCTTCTAAAGCTTGGTTTCCTTCATAGGATTCTCATTATCCTTGATATTTTCCATCCCAAGAGCACAGAGCCCTCTTGTACTATCTCTTTATTTCCTTTGAATATCTTTTTCATTTGCATATCTTGTTTATGCATTTAATATTCATGCTTCTTTTGCTGTAGGTTACATTGGTTAAATGATTTAAGTGTGTTGTTTTTTAGGTTATTAACAAATTAATAAACATGATGCATCCTAAAACATATTTTAGAATACATTTTCTTCATTGAGCTTCTTGCATTGGTTTACTATTTCACAAATCTAGAATTTTTGGAAGTCTCACAACAAAGGCGTCCCCTTGAAGCCAAAATAGCTATCATACCAAATGTAGGTTTTAACCCTGTATAGAAATTACCTGCATACGAATTATAAAACAAAGAAAATAAAAAATGCGAGAGCATAACACATAAAACACATATACACAGGGATTTTCCCCTGGATCCTGAAACCAGGACTACCAGGTTGATTTTTCATTATGTTCCTTTCAATGTTACAATAAATATTTATACATGCCAAAGAATCCAATGCCATGGACCGAAAACCATCACATCCAAAACCACGGACCAAAAACCATCGCGTCCAAAACCATGTGCAAAAATCATGCACAAAACCATAGGTAGGTCTAACCAACCTAACATAGGGTCCAAAACCAAAATTTTCAGGGGCGTTGCCCCGAACCCCATAGAGTGGGGTTACCTGCACCCCTCAAACCCCCTATGACCCCTCCTTTACGTAATTGGTGCAATGCAGGGGGGCTCTGCCCCCCCTCTAACCCTCGGTTAAGTACATGGGCTAGTCGTGGAAAGAATATAACACAACCCAACATCTCTTGCAGCAACATGGTGGTAAATTTCCTTTAATTTTTAGAATGTGTTAATGAGATCATTTAAGATTTATTCCACTTGTATTGGGTCATAAAAGATTCAAGTTAATAACAAAATCTACCTCATAGAATTTTCACTTGTTCAGGCTAGGCATTTGATAGGTTAACAAGTTCACTAATTCTTGAATTTCTGGTTTTTAGACTAGTAATTTTCTATTATGTTTTAGCACATGTTCACAAAAGTATTTTTGAGTGATTCCACTCGGAATGGAGTGCTAGGAAATCCTATTTAATAGAAAAAAAATCCCATCTCATTTTCATTTTATTTTCTTTAGAATTCGGAAAGATATCTCAAGGAGTAGCAATCCTGTAACAATCATGTCAATCCTATAGTAGTCGTGTAGTAGTCTCGAGTATCTTGTAGCACTGTATGAGCTTGGCTAGATTTTCCTTAAAACCCTGATATTTTCAATTTGGGATTGAATGATGACCTCTAGGATTTGAATAATCATTTAGGAAGACTAAATACCACTTAATACATTCCTTTTTACCCCTACAACACATGACAACAATTTTGGTTAGTGGACATAATTATGAATTGGATAGCACAATAAATATTTCCTAAATTTCCACATTAATGAACTCTCTTAATGGATCTAAACTCTTTAGAATGTAGTTATTTATTACATACTCTTTTTTGCATGCAAGCCATATTAGTTTTCTTTCTTTATTCTTGAGTTATGGCTTCTATTTCAAGGATTGTTATTTCCATCCCATAGATTAGGTTTCCTTCATCCCATAGATTAGGTTTCCTTTGAATGCAACATTTAAATTTTCCAAGTAGCTTAATGTTTACATTTTTCAAAGTAGTATAGCATTTTAATTTATGCAAGCAGGATTAGAATTTACATTTGAGCAAGCATCATTTACATTTCTTGCAAATAGAGTAGCATTTCCATTTCTGCAATTAGTTTAGGCTTTGATTTAATGATATTCAATTGATTGCATCAGATAAGTGAAAGAAGGACAAATTGCACATGGCACCTATAGTGACAACACCTCTTAATTTTGTATGAACCCTAGGTTGATAATTTAAATTGATAGCCATGGGAATTTCAACATTCTTGTTGTAATATTAGGGCTCATCATGGTGGCAGAGTGTCCAAGGTGTTAAAATTATATATACAGAGCAATGGAACACATAAAATATATTGCAGAAATATAAACACTTAAAATGCATAAAACAAGAGAGACACATATATATGTGGTTCACCCAATTTGTGCTATTTCCACATAGAAACAAACAATCCTTCCTCTTATATTGAGTGAGAAAGATTTCTATGTGGACAGTCACAATCTCCTCTCTCTTTCTCACTCAAAATACAGATCTACATAGATGCAATACAATTCCCTCATATATCGCGAGGGGTTGCATTCTAGGGAAAAAAACCTAAATTAAGCATAACTTCTACCGTCAAATCTCCACCTAATCAATAACTCAGATTGACTATGAAATTACAACATTTTACAAGGCAATTTTACATCTATTTTTAGCTTTGAGGGTGTTGCCCCTGATCCCCCGCCAGGGGGGGCTCCAAATAATCATTGTCACCCCCGTTGTATCCCCCTGGTAGCGTACATTGATGGGCTGAGTTACCACCACATTATGAAATGCAGTCCAATGCTGCGATACTTTGAATAAAGAAGATAATCATGCTCCACATCCAACACAAGGAGATTTGGAGAGATGCACCTTAAAAGAAATGGTTGGGTCTCTTGGATGAAACAAACACCTTAATTTACTAACTAGAAAAGAGGTTTTTAGTGGAAGCTATAGACCAAGAAATGTATTCTTTAGAGTACATCCCTATAATCCATAACATACAATGTCAAGTGGAAGCTCCTCCCTCAATCACAGGTGAGGATGATCCTGGCAAATAATTCCTACAGATTAAATATCGAAACATAGTACAGAACAAAGATAAGTCCAAAGTCACTAGATCGGTGCCCTCCTCACCAACAGAGAGAAATACTGGCATGGTCCCTTCTACCACTATTAGTCAGAGGCATCCCCCAAATTTTCTCCTCACCAAAAAACATTGTATGGAGACATCACATCTCCTTTTATTGATGAAAAGCTGGAGAATTTAGTCAGTGATTTTTTTTTAGCCTTGAGCCCCTAACCGTTAATCGATATTTATTTTGAACCAATGAATCATCTTCAAGTCTAGAGTAAAAAAAGTTTGACACTAACAATAATAAAAGGGGTCTGAAATATAAGGAAATATCCCCGTGCACTGAGCAAGGATCAAACCTCAATTCATGTTTCTCTGAATAAGTGGAATTTTCACTATGCCTCTCTCTAGATTCAAGTTTTTCCACTGATAGAGAAGGTACTAGTGGCACAATGGATAGACGATGCCTTATATAATGATTCGTACAAATCCTTATTACACATCATGATTATTTCATACAACATGAGGGGACTAGGATCACTAATTTTTTGGTGAGATATACATATCATCATTATTTCAAAACGACTAGCAGTAATATTTTTCGAGGAAATAACTATTGACAGAGACAAATCATTGTATATACTTTTGAAAATATGCCCAAACTATGTTGTATGTGCCATAAGATCATCAAGAAACTCTGGTGGCTTAGATGCAATCTGGAACCCTAAGATCTTCTCTGTCAAGGCATTCAAAACATACACAAGTATCATATTACCTAGGTTATACAAGGGTTTATTCAACGAGTACATATTTTCAATATTTATGCTCCATATTCCATCAACAAAAATTTTTTGTACAATTTAGATGATAGTGGGATTCTATATTTAAACTTGTTTATTTTAGGAGGAGACGTGAACCTCATAATGAACGACGAGGAGTTTTGGGGACAAAATAATAATAGAGATCCACTTGTTGGATATTTCAACTCATTATTGTCCTACAAAATTTTTAGAGTTATAGTTCCATGGCTCATTCACATTACTTTAAGAAATGCAAGAACTGGCATAGATGGTATAGCACAAAGGCTAGACCATTTTCTTCTCCACTCGTCCATGTATGCAAGACTACATTCCCTCAAATCCTGAACTTCTCACCTAGTAACTTCGGACCATAATGTTATATATCTGGGATGGATTAGAGAACATGATCCCATCTCCCTCCCCTTGAAATTGAACCATACATGGTTGCAAGATAAGGATTTCATGGAGCTGGTTATCTGCTCTTGGTCAAAGTATGTGGAACACACATATGAACAAGAAATGGATTTGGTATCATAAAGGCTAAGTAGACTGAAAGAAGAAGTGGAAGACTTGATACAAAAGAGGAAAAGTGAATTATCTGAGGGGTTATATACAATAGAGTTGGAAAATGAATCCATCATGGACCCATCAGTTGCTAGACTATTTTCTAAACAAAACAAGAGCATTTTAACATACTTGGTATGCAAGAAAAAAAAATTACTCAAAATGTAGGAGAATGAATGGAGATTAAAAACAAGATTAGCATGGATCCAAGGAGGAGGTAAAAACACAAGGTTGTTTCAAAAAGATGCTTCCAAAAGAAAGTGCTATAATATGATTTACCACATTCGGAATGAGCTAAATGATATTGTCACGTCCTTTAAGGATATATAACTAGAGGTAATGCAACATTATAGCAAGAAATACCAGGCATTTGTTGACTTAACCACTGAGTACCAATGGGAACTGGAAAATTTATTTCCTTGCATGTTCATTGTAGTAGACATAGATTTCTTTGATGAACATGTTACTGTAGATGAGATAAAAGGAGTGTTAAGTGAGTTTTCTAATGACAAAAGTCTCGATACAGAAACATGTTCATTGGAATTATACCTCTTCTTTTTCTATTTTATGAGTCATGCTCTAATCACGATGATGGAAGAGTCTCAGATCTAAGGACACATAACAGGTCATATTAATCCAACCTTTATCACTTTCAATACAAAAAATTATAACTGATGTAATTTCTATGATTTTAGACCAATATCATTATGTAATGTGGTTTGCAAAATTATTTCCAAAGTGATAGCTAATCAAATTAAACATTTCTCTCTGAGTAGATATCTTTGGAGAAATTTGGCTTTCCTATAGGAAGGAGAATCAAAGACACTATTGGGATTACTTAGGAGTGTATACATTCCATAAAAATAAGAAAATTTAAAGCTTGATTGATGAAGATAGACCTCATCAAAGATTATGACCGGGTGGATTGGGAATTTTTAAGGATGATCCTCTACAAGATTGGATTTCAAAAAAGACATGTCAACTAGATTATGCATTGTGTAATGTTGTTCAACCTTTTTTTATTAATTAATGAGATTCCGACTGAATTTATTAGAATCCATCGGGCTCTTTGGTATTGTTGTGACCTATCCCCAATCCTCTTTATTCTAGTGATGGATGGGCTTAGCAGGGCTCTCAGAGCAGTCAGATGGAGGGTATAATCAAGGGATGCATGGTCTTGTCCAATAATTAGTTGTACCACTTAATGTTTGTGGATGGAATCCTTGTGATTAGGGAGACCAAATTGGTTGAATGACACACTTTGATCTCTCAAATAATTACAAAATTTGGCAATTCATCCAAACTTTTTTTTCCAACGAGAAATCAAAGGTAATTTCTAACTCAGTGGAGGATATGGGGGGTCAAAAATATAGTTGATCTCATTGGGATCAAATTCAATCCCTTGGAATATGGTTTTAGATAGTTGGGATTACACTTGAAGCCCTATAACTATAAGAGGAATGATTGGAATTGTATGATAGAGAAACTTGAAAATAAAATTAACTTTGTGGGAAAACAAGTGACTTTCTCTTGGAGGAACAATGATAATGATGAAGCATATCCATTAATGAATTTCCATGTGTTGGCTGCACTTATTCCATTTTCCTATGGATGTCATCCATAGAATTAACTCCTTAATTGCATATGTCATATGGTATGACACTAGTGAAAAGGAAAATTTCCACTTGTCCTTGTTGTCTAACATCTATAGACTATTTGAAATCGAGGGGCGGGGAATCAAGGACACACATAACTTCCATTATTCCCCGTTCACTATAAATCTTTGGAGATCCGTCGTGTGGAAGGGCATCTAGCAGAACATAATTAGGGAGAAACACCCTGAAAATGCCAATTTAGAAGAATGGACTAAGGGTGGGGAACCGATAAATAAAAAGGCATCCTTGCTATGGTACAATTTGATGAAAGCTTGACCATGGATTTGCATTAATCTTAGATGGGTCATTGGTAGGGGAAAAAATATTCATCTTTGTCTAGACACTTTGGATGATATTGAAGGGTGTCACTCCCTCTCACTTCTCATTATCCAACACCTCCACAATTGTGGAATACATTTACTATCACAAATAGGGCTCAATTTGAATGAGGGTTTACCCTATACATATTGGAGGTAGGTGGAAGAGCTAGAGTTGATTTTAAATATCCATTTTGAATGGGAGACCTACAACTCCCATATTATCCTGGCAAGAATTGTTCTTATAAATAAGGAGAACAAGATCACTTATGGAGGCATTTCACAGAGTGAATATAATTAAGAAAAGGTGGCATACTTATACGTATCTTCTAGGCCTCAACTAGACCCTGTCATTGTTTGGCTGGCATGCATGTAGAAATCAGAGGTTGACAAAACCAAAATGCTTCTCTTGGTTGGTTTTCCACAAGTACATCCTAACATGGGACAATCTTGGCAAGTGAGACTTCATGGGCCCAGGTATTTTCCCTCTCTATAGGTTTGCTAACGAGGATGTGACACATGTTTTCTTTAACTGTTTGTTTTCGATGTCCATGTGGGAGGAAGTTACAACATTTCTCAACATCCAGATACTCATGGACAAACTATATATATTTCCATGCTTTTGAAGGTCATATCTCCCCCATATGGAGTACAAAAATATTCCTCTGTACATTTTTTGGGGGATTTCAAGCCATTGGAATGCATTCGACTTTGAGAATGTTTCCTGAGATTTGAGAGCCTATAGCCTCATAATTGTTGGATACTTTTTGGAGACTCGCCCTCGAAAACCTAATAGCTCCATGCGTTCTTGGTATTTCAAACCTCTATATCATATATTTCCTATTGGTTTCTTCGGTGGGACCTTTATTGGTGGTATGTATGAATGTGAAGCAATCATCTCCCTTTCCCCCTCCCATATAAGGGTAGTGGTGTTCACCTTTTGGGGTGCCATTAGATGTGCATTATGGCTTGTTTTGGAGGACATTGTTATCTCTGGTGATTCAAAAGTGATCATTGACTAAGATATGGGGAACCTCTCTCATTCTGTCGTCCCTGTGTCACTAGCCAGAGCAAATCTCTTCTATGAAGCCATGCTTCCTCTTTATTTCCTTTTGCCATATATTCTAGGAGTAGAACACAATGGTGAACCAATGTTCCAAGTGTATGATCTCTATGATACCTAAGAAGTTTCAACATGAGTGCCTAGAATATGAATCTTTCATCGGAGTTGGTTCTTTAATTTTTCCATGATTGTTTTATTTGGCTCCCTTTTGTTTATCTCGGATTAGATGAGGGTTCTTGATTCTGACTTCTACATTCTTTGTTTTGCATGTTTTCTATATTAGAGATGCTTTGATTTCTAGAGTCTTCTATGTTTCTCTCTTAACCTCATGACGAGATATATATGTACTCATTTGATTGGCTCAAAATTTTGACTTACATGCTATGATCAATGATGGACTTTGAGAGAATGTACCATCTTTTGTCTAATAAAAGTCTGTTGTTTTTTCCTTTGAAAAAAGCATGATCCTTATTGTGCTAAGACGCACTCTACAACTTAGAATAAGGTGTATGTGTAGGTGTAAAATGTATGCGTGTAAACAATTTGAAATGTCAGATGAATTAAAAAATGATAACAAGTAAAAAATAATAAACAGAAATTCAAAGTAACAAATAAAAAGTTAAAAGTAATATAAACTGCTATAGTGGTGATGAGTGTAAACATTTAAATGTTGGCTCAATTAATAATCAAATATTAAAATAACAAAAATAATAAAATTCAACTTGTTATATTTTGATTTTGTTATTAACTTGTGAATATGGTTTGTTACAATACCATGGCTTATCAATATCACACGCCCAAAAGTCAATAACTTATTTCACTATCAAAATGTTTTATAACAATATGACAAGATTCTTAACAATGGATATTCACCCCCACTTTACTGTGGATATTATTAACTTGTAAATATATTTTGTTACAACACCTTTGGCCAATATCGTGGCTTAGCCCGAAAACCATTTTATAGCTATTTTATTTTATAACATTTTTTAAAATAAATCTAAGAGGTAAAATGTTATAATTACTTTTGAGATATATCTAAACCGTCTATCCTTAAAAATACTAAAAATATTCACATACAAATTAATCAAGGTTTTAATAAAATAAAAAAAGAGATTACTTTTATATATAGAGATGCAAAATTTATATAATATAAATAATATTGTTAAGAACAACAATAGTTCCAAATTAACTAAGGATTCAAGCAATGAGAGCGAGCAAGGTGACTAACAATAATAGAGGAAAGATAGTGCATCATTCTTTTAAGTTTTTCATTATTGTATAGCCCATGATTGATCCATAATATAAGTTTAAGAATTTACAACCAATTGCTTTTTTTAATTGATAAACTTTCTTAAACACAATGCAATGGGATCATATTTAAGGGAGAGGGAGGGGCTTGGAGAAAGTGACAGAGATGGAGGGCGGAGAGAGAGAGAGAGAGAGTGATGGGTGGAGATTAGGAGAGAGGGAGTGAAGGAGAAAAGCATAGATATATAAAGATGGAGAGAGAGAGGGAGTGACAAGGGAGAGATGGAGAGAGAGTGAGAGAGAGAAAATAGGAAGGAAGAGAGAAAAAAGGAGAGGAAAGGGATAGGGAGTGAACATGAAGAGAGAGAGGGGGAGACTTAGAGATGGAGGGGAGAGATAGAAGGAGCGAGGGACATAGATAGTGGAAAATTTGGAGGGAAAAGAGAGAGAGAGAGAGAGAGAGAGGGAGAGAGAGAGAGAGAGAGAGAGAGAGAGAGAGAGAGAGTGATCAGAGGAGAGAGAGGGCGGGATGGGAGAGGACTCAAGAAAAGAGAGAGGACTCAATAGAGACAAGGATAGAGAGAGGGAGAGAGATAGAGGGAAGAAGAAAGACATAGAGGGAGAAAGGTGGAGAGAGAGAGGGAGTGACAAGGTGTTGAGGGATTTTATCCCCTAGGGCTTTTGGGTGGAACCCTAGCAGACTGAAAGTTGTCTAAACAAAGAAACATGCACACACACAACCATTATGCTAGAAAAGGCTATTTCTAAAGTAAGAAGGACGTACCTCAAGTCCTATGTTCAGGTAGTTCCTCAAGGGTCCAAACCCTTCTTCACGTCCCTTTCACTCCTTTGCCCTGCAAAACCAACAATTCCAAAGAATGCAGCAGTATATGGACAAAGATTTATACAAAAATCATCTCTATGTTATACAAGAAAGGAGTTAGTTAT
>APFE030588672.1:6081-16575 GCA_000404065.3 Pinus taeda
TGATTGCAGGTGGGCTAGAACCTGTAATCCAAAGATTGGTTTGTGGTTACCTCGGCCGTATCCCTTCAGGAGCTTAGGGACAACCTAAGTGTTAACAGGTATTGCACCAGCCATGGTTGTGAAGCCATGGAATGTTGTCCAGCACTGACTGTTTGACCAATATGGGGATTGGTGTTCCCCGTTTGAACCTATGCCATTCCACTAGTGGGTGACTGTGGTTATGTCGGAGGTACAAGAGATTGTTGTATCACTACGAAACTTGAGGTTGGCATACAATTGGTGACGCTTGTACTTGAAATACTGCCACAATAGCTGGCATAGTGGGAATGTTTGTCATAGGTGAACTTTGTTGTATTGAGCACACAACTCTTGGTTGTTGAGACAGGACTGGTACCCAACCGCTAGTTGTGATTCCAGCATAACCCAAATTCTATTGCGAACTCACACATGGTTTTCCTTCTGGGGAAGACAATGAAAGGGTATACGGCCCTCCATACGATGGTAATCCAGTGCTCAAAGGAATAATTTGCCTTTGGGGACCAGTTTTCCCAAATTGACCTTGTGACGGATCAATTTGTCGAGACTCAACGTAAGAGATTTTCGATATAATTCTGGACGAACAAACGGGAACAGTCCATACTGTCAGAATAGTCCCAAGATGGACTCCATCCAGCGATTGAAAGCTGGTTGGGACAGATGGCACGCTGGCGAGCATTGTCAGAATAGCAGAAGGAGCTTCCGCTGTTGCTGTGTTGGGTGACACAGTCCTTGATGTTGACGGTTGTTCAGACATATTAAGCCTATCCAAGAGATTCCTCAGCGATTCTTCAGGAACTTTCGAGGGTGGGTGAATATTCTCTGATGAAGAAGGATATAGGGCGATCCCAGCTCCAAGTTGCAAT
Organism: Pinus taeda; assembly: GCA_000404065.3. Classification (NCBI taxonomy): domain Eukaryota; kingdom Viridiplantae; phylum Streptophyta; class Pinopsida; order Pinales; family Pinaceae; genus Pinus; species Pinus taeda. The sequence continues at coordinate 6,984 of APFE030588672.1, forward strand.
GGAGTGCTAGATGGAGGATCTTCCACAATCTCTTCTATGGCAATCAATCCAGGAGGAAGAGGCAAACATTCAGGTTCGTAAAATATTTCTGGTGCCGATGAAGACATAAGTTCTGCAGCAGCAGACGGTTGGGGAGTAACACCTTCTGAATCGGCTGTAGACGGAGCTGGTTCAGGAATAGAAGTGTTAACTGTCACACTAGAATCAGTCGTAATGTCCTTTTGCTGTTGCAGAATTCCTTTTGTAGAGGCAGGGATTCCAGAAATGTTCGGAGTAACCGGAGTCTCTGAGGATGTTGGGGTGTTTGCTCCAACCAACCTAGGGGACTTTGATCTAGTTAAACAAGTTCTCTGTCTAAAATGGCTTCGCTTTCAGAGTCACTGATGGCTGACTCGTAAGTCTCTGCGAATGACGGGGTTTTGGTTGACTTTCTTCCACGATTACGGATTACCTGATCAACTCAAAATAAAGGGAAAAAAATGTTTTTCAAATTAAATGAATTTTAGACGCTTTGACACAACTTGTTTTTTCAATTTTAAAGAGTCGAGAAAAAACAAAAGATTACTCTAGTCACCTTCAATTTTTATTGAGCTTGAAGTGACAAGTGCTTAGAGGACCTTTTCCTTTAAGGAGTCTAAAAGGGAGAAAAATGGACTTCTCTAGAGATCTAGGAAAATAGGATTACCAAACCAATCGTAAAACTACAGAATAATTTTTACGGTACGGCAGTCAGACTTCCTGAATGCTGTGTTCGGTGCATTACGATCGATAGGGCGGCATACACGGCTTCCTAAGGTTAAAGGATGTAGCCTATTGTGGTCTCCCAATATATACGTGACGGTACGTGGAAGCACAAGTCCGTACTGGCACTTGCCATCTCAGAGTGGAGGAATCATCCAACCAGCACTGAAAGCAACAGTTACCAGGCTTTACAACGCCAGAATACGTCTCTAGCCTAGACCTCTAGATGTTGTGCGTTAAGTTCCAAAGTGTTGTTAGATTTATTGGATTTATTTTAAGTTGATCTTGCTTAACAATTTGCCTTTCAGGTTCACCACGTGATGTATGTATAATTCCTAAATGCAGTCTAGATGATAAACAGACATTTTATCTTCTTTCAGCAATGAAAATCCTAGCTACTAAGGGGAAGAAAGTCAAGCATCTTTTCTTCACAGAGCACAGATCACACGCTAATATGCACAGTCCTAAATCAAGCAAAGCATTCAAAATGCAAATGCACATGCATGTATTGGTTTTTAGCTCTCTTAATGTGTAAATGACGCTAAGAAAGCTATGTGCAAAACTGAATTACTTTTAAAGCGACTGTAATCAACAAAATTCTTTTTCAAAACAAAGTGAAAGGAAGAGAGACACTTTGCGATTTTGAAATGGAAATTACTTTTCGACACTCTAAAACTAGTAATTCAAATCTTATGCAACAGTAACTATATAATCAACTATCTAAAACAATGGAATTACTTCCTAAAACTTAAAACGACAGCTACGACACTTTCATATCTAGAGACGACAATTCGTCTGTGCTACTTTTTGCAAAAGTGAACTAAAACGACGCACAATACATAAAAAAATGTTTATAGTTCTTTGCACTAAGGAGGCAGACTAATGCAAGAGAAGGGGGTATTCAGAGAAGTACATTGATTACAGACAGCAAAAAATCTTGAATAAGACTGAAAACAGTGAGAAAAATCCACAGTCGGAGGGCAAAATCAATCCTCCCTGACCATCGCACTTGTTACATAGTGAACTCAGTATGCAGCGCACCTACTCCATTCGGGAAGTGCGATGCATATAGGCTACCTTGAAGGTAGGGTGCGATGGTTACAGTGTGAGAATTTGAACGAGATTTCACTCACAGTTTGCAGTTTAGTTCAGGTGTTTAAGCTGAATAAGTACAGATCAATGTATGTAAAAACATAGGGGTGATCTAAGAGGTCACTAGAGCCACCACTTAGGGCAATTAGATTGCTTGCAGATCTATTGTTTAATTCATAAAAAAAACCTGGAGATTGACTGAAGTAGCATTGATCTACTTTGCATTTGTATGACAAATGCAGTTCGAAGGCTAGCTGGCTTGACTTCAGGCTCCGTCTGTATGTTTATAAAAGAAACAGGGATAGATATGCTAACAAGTAATCTAGTTGCTCCCCAGCGGAGTCACCATTTTGTTATATGGGAATAGTGTCCACACGGATGCTGCTATTCCCACTAAGATGGGTAGCTATCTTAGAAACAAACAATCAAATTCTACTATTGATTCCTTTTATGAAAATAGATGAGAGGAGAACCAAGAGGGCCAACCTGAGTCTTGCCCTTGATTTCCTCTCTTTCTTGATAGAGTTTTTCCACTTTCTCTTTGTTTGCACAACTTCAAAAGGACCTGTAGAATCACAACAACATACTACTATGCAAGAAACAAGGATCTAAGTTCATAAATAATGCAGTATCAGATGTGCATTAACCATATACAAGCATATATAAACAAGTACACAAGAATATGGAAGGAAACAAGAATAGCTTTATTCAGATGAAAAGTAGCAAGAAGATTATAACCATGTGCTCTGACCCAGCATCATCCTCCAGCTAGGAAGCCCTTCTTCACCTCAAGCAAAGCAAAATCACCCAACACTGTGAATATACACCAGAATACCAACAACACTTCTCTATAAGTTACAAAATTCTATCCTCTGGATCTCTGTGATGAGGCATCCATATATAGATGATTACAGAGAGGTGAGTCATCTTTTGGGATCTTGATTAGTGTCCTATCTTTGATAGTTCCTGCTTCCACTTGGAGAATGATGATCTCTTGCTCATCCCTGTTCGAAAATGGAGTGGCAAGTGTCAGAGGGGAAGCTTCTAGAAGATTCCATGATCTTCCCCCTCGCATTTTTGTCCCTGCCATTTGTCCATTCCTGACCATTGCACCCTACAGAGGAGAAAAATAGTATGCATCACACCCTGTACATTGGAAAGGTGATATGCATCGCACCCTCTGCATTGAGCTTTCAGTATGGTCCAGTTTTGACCATTTATGAGCAGATTTCAGTGGAGAACTTCTGAGAGATTATGTAATCAGTTGACCTTGTTCCTTTAGGAAGTGAAGCAACACTTTTAGGGACTTAAGAGCCCTCAATTTATGGACATTTGTGATTGGGGTTGAAGTGCCCAAAAATGTCTATAACAACTAGGCATTCAATATGGTCCAGTTTTGACCATTTCTGAGCAGTTTTCTGTGGAGAACTTCTGGGAGATGATGTAATCAGCTGACCTTGTTCCTTTAGGTAGTGAAGAAACGCTTTTAGGGACTTAGGAGCCCTCAATTTATGGACATTTATGATTGGGGTTGTAGTGCCCAAAAATGTCTATAACAGTTGCCCCCTAAAGCATGAGCTCGTTAATCTTTTGATGTCGGGTGAAATGCTTTACCATGAGGATCCGAAGTTTTTTCGAGTTGGGAGGCGACCTGTAATAAGATACAATACAATACATTATCTTCATGATATTTTTCATGATCTAGCTGAGGCAAGCATTCCCATGCTCAACTTTATAAATTCACTTTCATGTACATAGGATAGACAACCGTCTATGTAGCAGACTGATGATTAATATAGAGTCATCATCCTTTGATTTGGATGATCATCTGTTCGGTAATGATGTACATTTGATGTCTTTATATTCGTGAATATATCACAGCCCGAATGGATGAAACTAGATCTGGGGTCTTCATAACGCGTTCCATGTTCACTCGAAGTACAAGTCGATCCATGTGAAAAAATGTTCTAGAGTCGAACATGGAAAGACATCGCCTAATTACCAGCCAATGATGTAAGCTGTTAACAGGCGCGAGAAGAGTCACCAATAATGAAAATGACGCTCAAGTTACTACAGTACAATTCATGTGGTGTGGAAAAGGACTTGGCATCGAACACCACAGAAAATCTCTCAGTTGAAGGCCATTGATGTAAACTTATCGCCAAAAGTGAGAAACTTGCCATTGGGGCATGCAAGCTTCAAAGTACTGAAAGGGGTTGTTCCTAAGTCAACTTCTTGGACAATGAGCTGATGTCGACAAGAAGTGACCCGTCGTAGGAGGGCCTTAATGAATCCCACATCTACGAAATGGAATGGAGAAAATGATTTTGGAGGTGAAAACGATCTAATGATACAGGGTTCAAGATGGTGGTCATGAAGGAATGGAGTGTGAATGTATTGCAGCGGATGAGACACAGGTGAATTCTCTGAGTGACTTTTCTTGAACATATCAGTGACACTGACGATGGATTAGTAGCGTTAACCCCAAAGATGGATGGTGTGATGGACCAATGGTGATATGACCAGTGAACGGAACAACCCAACCCGACTCAGATGTAGAGAGAAAGTGTGATGTTCAAGAGCGACTTGCTACCAATAAAGTTTCTTCAAGTTTTCTTCCCAATTTCCCCAGTCATTGCTTACCAGTACCTCTTTATTTTTGTCAAGCTTGAGGAGGATAACATATGCTTGTTCTATAATTCTCCCTTCGGGCGAACCTGTCGCTATGTTTTAACGAGCCTAGCGACAGTGAAACTTGTTCTCATCCATTTGGACAAGTTTGTCGCTATTAGGTTTTAAAGAGTTTAACGACAAAGATAACTCGGTCCTTTTCAATTTTAGAGAGTCTGAAAGGGACGGAAAGGAAACTCCAATGATTATTTTTCATCATATAATCCCTTAAGTCCAAAAAAGCGTAAAATAATATGAAAGGGATGAATTTTCAATAGTTTTAACGAGCCGAACAATACAAGCAATCAATCGTTTTGTGTAATAATCCCTTAAGTCCAAAAAGATTAAAATCTGGAGGAGGGATAGCACTTATGATGACTTTAACGAGCCGGAGAGGCTAATCGCTTGGCAATCATTTTATATTTTACGAGTCAGTCGAAAAGAGCTTAAAGGAGACTGGTTTTCCAAGGAACAAGTGATGATTTTGGGTAGCGGCTGATTCCAGGTAAGGTTTGGAATTTTCCAATCACGACAGTGTCACAAGTATGGCTAACAGAATCACTCTTCGCAGATGTTCCTCGAAAGGGGTAAACAATCAAATGGAGATGAATGATCGTCTAAAACAGAGTGGAGGTGACGATGAGAACACGACCAAGGCTCAAAAGCTGATGATAATGCATTCACAATGGTTATTTACCGGGGATCGGCTCATTTTTTTAATGAGCTTAAACTCTGGGGGAAACATTTGCTCATTGCTTATGTTTATTTTTTAATGAGCTTGAATTCCACGTTAAAACTACTCATGCTAGTCATATAATAAGGATATCTCATCTCAGATGCCATTTTTTATGGAGCTTGCACCTTTTAAAGCTTTGCCCCGGATCCTTTCTTTATGCAAGTTAGAAAACGACCAATAAATGGTCGCTCTTTTCTTGCATGCAAAAAGGTTTGCATGCCCCCGGGTATAATGAAAAATTTCCAGGTTACCATATAGAAGTTCCTGCTTTCGCAAGATAGTTTCCATCCACATTGCAGATAGAAACACTTCTTGGCTTAGTCCATCTGGACCAGGGTGGTTCTAAATCCCAACCTCCTAACCTTGATGAGGGAATATTATTATGTTCTAACTCCCTTTTCCTATAAGGACGGGTGTCAGACCAGTCATCTTCCTCTGCGGAAGCCTACTTTATACCTAGAGTTTCCCTACCGAAGCAGGCCAGGGTGCATGCCCCTTGGGTTTCAGCCATATCCTCCCGAATCACTCGCGCTCATCAGGTGGACAGACTAGAAATCGATGAGACATTCCTTGCGTGAAAATACCATTTAGGGATGGAATTTGACTATTTTCTATGTGTGAACCGGGGAATGACAGCTGGTCTAGGAGCTTGACCACTCTGCCTTCATGCGGAAAACACATGACTCTAAAGAGTGAGGAGACGATGGCTCCCATGCAATAAATATAGTCACGCCCAAGGACTAGATTATAATCTAGGGGTCCTTGGACTACCATCACATTTATGTGAATGGTTTTCCTTCTCAAAGTAATGGGCACATTGGGAAGGATCCCTAATGGTCGACTAGTTCATTTGTCAAAGCCTGTCATATTTCTCATTTCAAGCAGAAGCGATGGTGAACCAAGCGCTTTCCAAGAAGTTGAGGAAATGATACTCACAGAAGCCCCTTCATCTATGATGGTACCAGCCATGACCATTCTGTAAGCTTGTACAATGATTCGGAATGGTACACTAGCTAGTAAACGGGGTCTGCCCAGTAGATTCCAATCGAAGGAAATGACTAGGTTGCTTGGAGGTGGGACCGAATAGACTGCCGGATACGACTCTGATGAACTTCCTTCCTGCAGTAAAGGAACGGGTAGACTACCCCCAAGTTCATCAGAGTATGTGTTTACGAAAATAATTTGAACAGTGTCGTTCTCTTTCTCTTCAGTGACGGTATCATTCGAAGATGATCCCTCTGAAGGCAAAACCAGGTCAACTGTCACCTCGACCTTTTGACTTTCGTCAGGTATGGATTCAGAGGGTTCATTTTCAATGATAGATGCTTCAACTGACCACAATGGCATGTCAATCAGATTTTCAACCAGTGATGGGCTCAGCAAGAGTTTCTTATATCCAAGAGGGAGCCGTAGCGGTGAAGCAGGACGGTCATCCAAAACTCTTTTGGCTTCATCTAGGAAGGGACAATGGTGGACAACGTGATTGCCTTCACACAGTTTACAAGGAAATTTGCGATTCCTTTTTTGTCTAGATACTCCGCTTTCACTGGTTGATGGTGTACTTTCAACATGATCATCAGATGTTGACGACACCAGATTGTGCAAACGATGAGACCAGTCCCTTAAGATTTGGGGGATGCAAGGACGATCTCAAAGATAGTGATCTCCTTTGCAAATGACACATGGATATTTAGGTTTAGATGGTGTGGTGTGAGGATTTTTGCTAGACGACACATGGTTGCCCCCTTTTGCTTTTGGCTTCTTCTTCTTCTTTTCCTTTTTCTCTTTATGCTTCTTCTTCTTCTCAGTTACTTGATCTTTAGCTTTACCATCTTCATCAAGCAAAGAGGAAGGAGGAGAGGGAGAAACGGATGAAGTGGAAGGTTGGGGGGTAACTCTAGTATCACCTAGTTGCTGACTTGACTGTTCAGGAATTAAGGTATTCTGAATGACAGAGGTAGAGAAGAGCCATACGGGGAAAGCAATCATCAACCCTGGAAGTGACAATGTGGCCATATGGGGTGCACCAACATCTCCCCAAGAGGAGAAAGGACAAGGATTTCCTCCAAGGGGAAATCCTTGGTTGGGAGACTCCATTTTTCTCAACCTAAAGACCAATGAGGGAACTTGTGATGTTATTCTGATTAAAATTAATTTTAGATGCTTTGATACAACTTGTTTTTTCAATTTTTAAGAGTTGAGAATAAACAAAAGATGACTCTAGTTTCCTTCAATTTTTAATGAGCCTGAAGTGACAAGTGCTTAGATGGACCTTTTCCTTTAAGGAGTCTGAAAAGGAATGAAAGAGACTTCTCTGGAAATCTAGGTAGAGGGGATTACCAAACCAATCGCAAAATTGCAGAATACGTTTTACGGTACGGCAGTCAATCTTCCCGAATGCTGTGTTTAATGGATTGCAATCGATAGGGTGGTAGACACAGCTTCCTAAGGATAAAGGATATAGCCTATTGTGGTCTCCCAATATATACTCGATGGTACGTGGGAGCACAAGTCCGTACTGGCACTTTCTGTCTCAGAGTGGAGGAATCACCCAACCAACAATGAAAACAACAGTTACCAGGTTTTACGACACCGAAATATGTCTCTAGCCTAGACTTCTAGATGTTGTGTGTTAGGTTCCAAAGCAGTTTTAGATTCATTAAATTTATTTTATAGTTGATTGTGTTTAAAAATTTACCTTTTAGGTTCACCGTGTGATGTGTATACAATTCCTAAAATGAAGTCTAAGATGATAAACAACTGTTTAATCTTCTTTTGGCAATGAAAATCCTAGCTACTAAGGAAAGAAAGTTGAGAGTCTTTCAACAAAGAGCACAGAGCACACACTAAATGCACTGTCCTAAATCAAACCAAACAGTCTCAATGCAAATGCACATGCATGTATTTGTTTTCAGCCTTCTTAATGTATGAATGACAATAAGAATGCTAAGTGCAAATATGAATTATTTTCCAAAGCAACAATACTAACAAATTTCTTTTTCAAAATGAAGTGAAGATAAGGACGACACTTTGCGATTTCAAAATGAAAATTGTTTTCAACACTTGAAAGACTACTAACTCAAATCACATACAAGAGTAATAGTACAATTGACTATCAAGAACAATGGGATTATCTTCTATGATTGAAAATGACACTTGCGACACTTTCAGATCAAGAAACGATAGTCTGATTACGTTACTTCTTTGTAAAAGAGAACTGGAAATGGTGCACAATACATAAAAACACTTACAGTTCTTTGCACAATGGAGGCGAATGATGGAAGAGAAGGGGTTTTCACAGAGATATACTGACCACAGACAGCAAAACTCCTGAATAGAACTGAAAATAGTGAAGAAAAACCAAAGTCTGAAGGTAAAGTTAACCTTCCCTGACCATCGCACCTGTCACACAGGGAATCCAGTATGCAGCGCACCTACTGCACACGGGAAGTGCGATGCATACAGACTGCCTTGAAGGGAGGGTGTGATGGTACCAGTGCGAGACTTTTAACCAGTCTTTGCTCACAATTTGCAGTTCAGTTTAGGGATTTAGGCCGAGTAAGTGATGTTCAGTAAATGTAAATCACAGGGGTTGATCTAAGGAGGTTACTAGAGCCACCACTTAGGGCAATTAGAGTGTTTGCAGAGCGATTGTTCAATTTATAAACAAAACCTGGAGATAGACTGAAGCAGTGTTGATCTACTTTGCATTTGTATAGCAAATGCAGTTCGAAGGCTAGTTGGCTTGACTTCAGGCTCCGTCTGTAAGTTTATAAAACAAACAAAAATAGACTAACAAACAATCTATTCGATCCCCAGTGGAGTTGTCGTTTTTTTAGCGGGAATAGTGTCCACTTAGAGCTGCTATTCCCACTAAGACTGGTAGCTATCTTAAAAACAAACAAGTTAAAACTACTTTCATTTTCCTTTATGAAAATAGATGAGAGTGGAACAAAGGACACCAACCTTAGTCTTGTGCTTGGTTCCTTACTTGATTCCTCTCCTTCCTGATAGATATTTGCCGCTTCTTCTTCGTCTGCCCAGCTTCAAAGAGCACCTATGGAATCAAAGCAGCATACTACTATCGAAGAACAGAGATCTATATTCATAAGTAACATAGGACCAAATATGTATTAACCATACAAATGCATATATAATCAAACATACAAGAATATGGAGGAAAACTTGAATAGCTTTATTAATATCAAGAATAGCAAGAGGATTACAACCAATAGTTCTGCCCAGCATCATCCTCCAGCAAGAAAGCCCTTCTTCACCTCAAGTAAAGCTTAGATCACCCAACACTATGAAGTTTCACCAGAAAACCAACATCACTTCTCTACAAGATACAAG
>APFE030588672.1:16672-28243 GCA_000404065.3 Pinus taeda
TCATCCTCCAGCAAGAAAGCCCTTCTTCACCTCAAGTAAAGCTTAGATCACCCAACACTATGATGTTACACCAGAAAACCAACAGCACTTCTCTACAAGATACAAGACTCCAGCCTCTGGATCTCTGTGATGAGGGATCCATATATAGATGATTGTAGGGGGGTGATTCAGCTTCTAGGATTTTTATTAGTGTCCTCTCTCTGATAGTTCTTGATTCCACTTGGAGATTGATAATCTCTTACTCATCCCTGGTCAAAATAAGAGAGACAAGTGTCAGAGGGGAAGTTTCTAGAAGATTCTATGATCTTCCACCTTGCAAATTGTCTCTGCCATTTGTCCATTCTCACCCATCACACCCTACAGAGGGGTCATCCAGTATGCATCACACCCTTTACACTGGGAAGGTGATATGCATCTCACCCTCTGCACTGGGCATTCAATATGGTCCAGTTTTGACCATTTCTGAGCATTTTTTTGTGGAGAACTTCTGGGAGATGATGTAATCAACTGACCTTGTTCCTTTAGGTAGTGAAGCAACACTTTTAGGGACTTAGGAGCCCTTAGTTTATGGACATTTATGATTGGGGTTACAGTGCCCAAAATTGTCTATAACAGTCTTGAAGTAGAGAATTACAATGAAGAAGCTCAATATGAGTCTCCTGAAATAGAATTGCTTGGCAAGGTGGTTCTTGGATGCCCCAAGCCACTAGAGTGCACAGACTCTTTTCCTTACTAGCTCTTTAACCTCTCTGGTCTTTAATGGAAGGAGCCCAATGTGGTGCTCAGTCCTAACAGATCCTCTCAAGGATGGCTTGAATCTCTCAAGATCTCTGGTGCTCGATGCTGCCTTTGGTCAGCTCGGCCCTCTGTCTACTTTTCTGCTTTGTTTTGCTTGACTGTCTTTTCTTCGTTTTCTCTATCTTCCTCCTTTTCTTCTCCGTATTCCTCTCGGTGTTCGGTGTCTTCTTCTTTGTCTATTCATGGATTTAGAGCCATTTGAGCTGATGGCTATTCGGTTCCCCTTCCGCTTCCCATCGAATCACCTGTTACAGCTTCGCTTGGAGTTCCCTGTCTTGGTGTCATCATTAGGCTCACAAGGAGTGGCCACGTGTCCTCCTGCAACTGCCCCAGCTTGCTTCGTCAATTCGGTTTTTTAGTTATGTCATGGAATGAGTCATATACCACCTTGGTGGTCAAATCGAATGTCAAATTCTTATGGATCATGGCTTAATCCCATCTCGATTCCGACTTTCCCATTAGGCGCGATCTCATCTGTTAGATCTGGATCCCCCAGATCCAATGCCATTCGCTCATTTCGTGTGATTGACTTGCTCGACCATTAGTGCACGATGAGTAGTGGTTTTCTCTCTCCTCCGCTTGCCACGTGTCGGGCACTGAGTGGAATCACTCCATTTTCACCAAAATTGTTACTGCCCAAGGGTGCCCCTGATAAATACTGCTGGTTTTTGGAGTGCAGGTCCCACCTTAGCCTTTAGCCTTTCCCCCATGGTTTTCCCAGCTCTCATCCGACCGAGCGCTCGCAGCCTCTCCTTCTCGAGGGTTTTTTTCCCAGTGATGCATGATCGCGCATCAAAAACTACCTCCTTTTCCTGATCCGGGCTTCCTAGGTGCTAGTTTTGCCTCCTGCGCAGTCTCCATGGGCCTCGTTCAACGCACTTTGAGCAAGGTCCTCGTCATTCCATGTTGGCTGCTACCTACCACTGTTTAGAGGTGTTTCTGATTGCTGCTCTTAATTCTTTGAAGTCTATCCTGACTTGATGCAGTCATGGTTCTCTGATAATTCTTCTTGGATCTAATTTGGATCACGGCCTTCCCACTGAAAAAGCTTTTGGACCACCAAAAGTTAGTTTTTCAAGCATCGACTAAGTGAGGTTACTATTTTCTATCTTGTCCAATCTCAATCCACTTTGCACTGCTTGGCTTTGAACCTTTGAGCCCAATCCTGAGGTACTCAACATCTCCTCTACACGTCATCCTCACCTTCCTGTCCAAGACTGTGTCTTCCTGCAATTCATTAAGATATTCAGGTAGTAGATCATCAATAGAAGGCAATTGACTCTGCTCTTTAGGATCCTCAATCATTGAACATTCAAACAATCTCAAGAAATCTGCATTTACGACTGAGTAGGTGTGCATGTAAGCTGGTAGATCAAGGTGAAAAGCATTTTCACTAATCTTCTCAAGTATTTTAAAACGTCCATGCCTGATAGGCTTTAGCTTTTTACCTTCACCTTGCATCATGTCCTTGCTGATATATAACCAGACTTGGTCACCAACTTGGAAACTATGCTCCATCCAATGCTTGTCATGCCTAGCCTTATATTTGGCTTGGATCTTTTCTAGCTGTTCCTGTACTGCCTGGTGCATCTCTTGGATTTGTTCAGTGAACCTAGTTGCCCTGTCCACATCACTATGTCCTTCAACTGTGGTATCTTTACCAAGAACAAAATCCAAAGGAGACCTTGGTGTGAAACCAAAACGGGTCTCAAAAGGAGATCTTTGTGTAGAATAATGTTTTTCTCTGTTGTAAGCATGCTACACATAACACAAATGTTCATCCCAAAGCTTAGGGTGTTTGCTGCAATATCCTTTGTGTAACTAGATCATTGTCCTGTTAACCACTTCTGTTTGGCCATCAGTTTGTGGATGAAAAGTTGTGCTTTTCTTTAGTTTGGTGTCCATCAATTCCCACAGACTTGACCAAAACTTCCCCACAAATCGGGTATCTCGATCAAATACAATAGAAGTGGGTAATCCAAAATGAACCCATGCATGTTCAAAGAACAGTTTTGTAGTTTGTTCAGATGTAATATGTTTATTACAAGGTATAAAAATACACATTTTGTTGAACCTATCCACAACAACATATAGATAATCATGAGATTTTCTAGATTTAGGCATTCCTCCAACAAAATCCATGGAAACACTTTCCCAAGGGTGAAAAGGTACTGGTAATGGAGTGTACAAGCCTAGTTTTCTATTGTTGGGCTTGCTTTTAGCACACATAGTACACCCTGTTACATATCTAGAAACTGTTTCATTCATTTTTTGCCAATAACAAAATCTTTGCAATTGTGCAACTGTTTTACTTACCCCAAAGTGACCTAATATCAGAGAAGTATGTGCTTCTCTAATTATATTTACTCTCTCTATTTGTGGAATACAGAGTTTCCCACAATGGTATAAGAGTCGGTCCTTAACATAGTAATCCAATTCTTCTACTCGTTTGCCTTGACTCAAAGTCACATATACATATTTAAAGTCTATATCTTGAGCATATTTTTCAATGTAGATTTCATGTAGCACATAATTATGCTTAAGTGTAGTAGATGCATTTATAATGGGTCTAGATAACATGTCTGCAACTTTATTATGTATGCCCTTTTTATATTTGATGACTAAATGAATCTGTTGTAGAAAACACATCCATCTGTAATGTCTTGAATGCTGCAACTTAGTTTGGGAGTGTAGATATTGAAGTGGTTGATGATCAGTATGTATTACTGTCTCTTTGCCCATTAAGTAATGTTTCCACTTTTTCACACTCTGAACTAATGCACACATTTCTTTATCATATGTAGGATAGTTAACTACTGTAGGATTAAAAGTCTCAGAATGATAACATATGGGTTTACCGTGCCATGTCAACATTGCTCCCATGGCATAGTCACTGGCATCTATTTGGATCTCAAATGGTCTTTGCAGATTAGGAAGTGCTAGTACAGGTGTTGTATTAATCTTTTCTTTCAAGGTGTCGAAGGCTTTCTGATGTTTTCCTCCCCACTGAAATACCTTGTTCAATCCTGTTAAAGCATGTAAGGGAGCTGCAATTGAGGAAAAGTTAGAAGTGAACTTCCTCCAATATTGTGTTGCTCCTAAGAAGCTTCTCACTTCTATAACAGACTTGGGTTTAAGCTAGTTTACAATGACTGCCACTTTAGAGGGATCTATTTTCAATTCACCACCCCCTACTATATGACCCAAATAATTTAGAGATGTTTTACCAAATTCACATTTTGAGAGTTTAACATGAAGTTTCTCTATTTTCAAAACATCTAATGTTTGCTTAACATGCTTTAAGTGTTCTTCCCACATTTTACTACAAATCAGAATGTCATCCAGACACACAATAACAAAATCATCAAGAAAAGGTCTGAGTACATCATTCATTAATCTCATGAAAGTAGTAGGAGCATTAGTTAAGCCAAAAGGCATAACCAGCCACTCATACAATCCCTTCTTTGTTTTGAAAGCAGTCTTCCATGCATCTTGTTGTACAACTCTAACTTGATGGTATCCACTGTGCAAGTCTAGATTGGTGAAATAAACAACTTCCTTCAATTGATCTAAAAGATTATCTATGCGAGGAAGGGGATAACGATTTTTTATTGTTATCTTATTCAGTGCTCGGTAGTCCATGCACATTCTCCACAAGCCATCTTTCTTTCTCACCAAAACGATTGTTGACCCACATGGTGATGTGCTAGGCCTGATGAACCCCTTCTCGAGTAACTCCTCCACCTGCTTCTTGATTTTAGCATTCTCTAAAGTAGATAACCTATACATTCCAATTTTAGGCAATGGAGCATCTTGCTGCAAAATAATATCATGTACTATTTCTTTTTTGGGTGGCAGACCTTTAGGTTCTTGAAACAAGATATCATATTCTGAAACAACCTTTTCTATATCAGCTTGTTGTTTAGTATTACAGCCCTCAAATACATTGGTTTTATCAGGTTTCTTTTCCTTTACAACCATTAGTAAGAATTGTTTGCATGAATTTATCATTCTTTTCATTTGCCCCGAGTTTATGAGAGTATAATTATTCTTGAGTTTATGATATCTTACAAAGTATTCGATTCCATCTTTAACAAGTAGATACTTGTTATCATCTCTACAGAAAATAGCTTTCCTATCATACAAGTAAAGACTTCCTAAAACAATCCCACATATATCCAAAGGAATTATGTCTAACTCAACCTCATCTACGAATGCTGGCCCAAAAGAAAACTTGAGTTTGCACTGTCTAGTCACTTGTAGTTGTGCTTTATCATTCAACCATCCTAATGTGTATGGTTTCTTATGAGGTGTAGTTGCTAATCCCAATTTCTTTACAATTGCCTCAGAAATTAAATTTACTTGTGAGCCACTATCAAACAAAGTATCAATCTTTTGTATTTGGAAACAACTCGAATATGGAAAAGCTTGTGCCTTTTTCTCTCATTTTCTTCATCAATAACATATTGAGCAGAATTACTAGTAGATGCCTCAAAATTCTTACCTTTTATACCTGTGGCTTCAATGGTTGTTTCATCTCTCGAGTTTGACCCCAAATCTTTCTGAATAGTTGCAACAGTCTTTTTCTTCTTGCCCTCAAACTTCTTAGGTATCAGCGCTAGTTGTAGAATCCAACAGTGCTCATCATCATGCCCATCCTTTTTATAGTGAGTGCATGAAGCTTTGCTTTTCTTTGTAGTGTTAGCCTTCCTTGCTTTCCACTTTTGCTTTCTTTTCTCCTTGCTCTTTCTTACAGTGGGTTGGGATGGTCCCTCAACTTCTGGATTTCCATTCTTTCCTCTAGCTTCTAGATGAGTAACTTGTACAGATACCTCATCTATACTAGTGGCATTAAACATGAGGATGGTATTCCTCATGTAGCTCTATAGACCACCAATGTACTTCAAAAGAGTCTCTAGTGAGTCTAATGAGATTCCTAGAATAATGATCTCTTTCTAAATTCTTGAGTGTACCCTTGCACACTTTGCCCTTTCAACTGCCAAAGAGTTTTCCAACTCATCATGGCTTGTTGCATGTAGGCCAATGGATAGAACTGCTTTTTGATTGCATAAACAAATTCACTCCAGACAGAGATGGTCTTACCATGTATTTTTATGTCAGCTTGGGTTTTTCCTTCCCACCAAACCAAGGTAGTGCCTCCTAGGTGTAGGCTCGCCAGCTGAATTTTTCTCTTGTCCGAGTCAATGTTATGTACTCTGCAATAAACCTCAATTTGTCTAATCCAATTGTCCAAATTTTTAGCATTTAATTCTCCATCATATATAGGAAAATCAAATTTAACATCTAGCTTAATCAAAGATGCTTTCTTATTATGCACAGGGCTATTAGGAGGTGTGAGAAAGTTTTCCTCTTTCCCTTTTCCTTTGGAGTGTTCATGGAAGTGAGACTCATCTTCTTCTTTGTCTTGTTTAGAGCTTGATGAATCTTCATCCTTATGCTTTCTAAAGTCCCTATACATTTCTTCTACCATGGACTTTATAGCTAGGAAACTTTCTATGAATTGAGGGTTTGGCCCTACAGAACCTTCCTCTGACATTGTCTTCCGAGGATAGACTCTCCTAATTTTAGGATTAGTTTCAACCAACTCTCCTTCTCCTAATTTGAGCTTTGATCTAGTGAGCATTCAATAGCTAAACCAACACAAGCTTGTCTAACCTTACAGCCTAAAGCTCTGATACCACTTGAACTAAAAATCACCCTATGAGTGATCTCAGTTAATAATTATTAATTAAAGGTATTATAGACTCATGTGCTGGTGTGTGTCTATGTTATTTAGGCAATGGATAGATCAGATTGCAAATACACAGACACTTGAAATGGAAAACAGTAGAGAAACAAAGTAAGCAAATACAAGAACAAAAGAAGCTATTAAGGAGTTCACCCTATCCTCTAGGGCTACATCTCCGGTCCAGCTCTCAATGGTGGCCTTCTTTTATTGTGCCTTGAAGAAGAGAATTACTGTTATCCCTATTACATAACTAAGGTTTTGAAGGCCAGAGATAATTTTGGCCGTAGTGGTGGTGCTTAAAAGAAGCTCATGGCAGTCATCTTCCCTCTTCTCCTTTACTCCACTCACTCTCTTTCACCCCCGCTACCTCCGTTTTTCATCTAAAACCGAACATAGACCCCTATTTCCTCAGGCCCTGAGCGCAAAGCCTAAACCCTCATAAAGTCGTGTCCACATGACCCCGTGCTTCCATAACCCCATCATCACCCTTAAATCACAGTTGTTCACTCTTCCTGCTAATTCGATGGCTCTTATCATGTCAAATAAAGTGACCTGCGTAATCAAAACCCCACCGTACAATCATCTCTGCCATGATCAGACGGCGTTCACTCTCCTCGCGTCCAAAAAGTGTCAGGACGATAGCATGCGATGGAGAGTGGTTTCCTCTCTCCCCCACCGCCACATGTCACACTCTAAATTGGATCATGCACCATTGTCCTTTTACTGCCCCAACATCCTACAGTGGTGCGATCAAAACCGCTTACTTCTTAAACCCATGTTCTCACCCGACAACGTCCGCACGTTTCCACCACCCAATGATCGTTGGATCTGCCCGCTCAAGATCCAACGGCCCACGTTCATTCTGCCCCACCTTTCCCGATAGCCCCCGCTAAGTCATCTTTGTCTTCTATCCACCCAATCCAACAGCCAATCTTACTCCTTCATCCGACTCATCCACCCACTATGCAGTCCATGTCCCTTGACTGTTCCGTGCACCCAAAAGACGAAGGTGACCAGTTTTCCAGTACTGTTTGCAGTTTCTCCTCAACCACCATATTTAACAAACAATATGGCCGAGGAGGAAAAGTACTAGGCACGAATAGATAACTGCATCTAACAGTTATGGGGCCTCATTGATACAAGCATTCCAACTACTCGAGAGGACAACAAAGCACATGAAAAGATCAGATTTATCCACTAAAGCAAGAAAACACACTCAAATGCTCCATTAGGCAACTAAATGCGGTTGGTGATCAATTATGACCCCTCCATACCTAGAATGGCCAAGTGCCTTTGTATTGAAACTCTATATATACCCAGAAACAAGATGTAATGAGGGTTGATGGTTGATGTTTTGATGTAAGGTTCAACTTCTAGAGACTGTGACTATTTTGATACTTGCAGTGTCTCGTCTTTATTTTCAGCCAATACAAGCTTCTTTTGCTATTAATTTCTCACTTTCCTTTTATTCTCTTTTCCAAGTTGTGCCTGATATATTGTATTCTTTAACTCTTGATGTTTGTCATTAGAGTAGCTGTCATCCTACCTCTGTGTTAAAACCTTGTATGTGTCATTGAATAAGTTATTCAAGTTTCTCTTCATCTGGTGCCAAAGAGTTGTCATCCTGTTTGTGCATTAGTAGATTAGATTTGTAGACTTCTTTACTAGTTGCAGCCAGCCATCACATGGTCTTGTGCATCTGCTGGTGTGGTCAGTATTCTCCATATTCACCCAATCCTTAAACCGTGAGTAACTGGTGGTCTAAAGCCTTGTAGTTTGGGGGTGTTCACACATGTCTGGAGTTAAACAAAGTAGAAGTGGTTATCTAGCTTGAACAAGCGTCATTCCTTCGATTCATCCATTTGCAACAATAGGTTGAATTTATATGTTCCCAAGCATCTTTGAGCTACAACCTAGAAGAGTTTCTTGGGGTGATAACAATTACAATGAATGAGCTTAATATGAGTCTCCTGAAATAGAATTGCTTGGTGGGGTGGTTCTTGGATGCCCCAAGCCACTAGAGTGCACAAAATCTTTTCCTTACTAGCTCTTTGACCTCTCTGCTCAGTCCTAATAGATCCTCTCAGGGATGGATTGAATCTCTCAAGCTCTCTAGTGCTCGATGCTTCCTTTTGTTAGCTCGACCCTCTATCTACTTTTCTGCTTTGTTTTGCTTCACTGTCTTTTCTTCATTTTCTCTGTCTTCCTCCTTTTCTTCTTCGTCTTCCTGTTGGTGTTCGATGTCTTATGCTTCATCTATTCATGGCTTTAGATCCATTTGAGCTCATGGCTGTTCGATTCCCCTTCCACTTCCTATCGGATCGCCTGCTATAGCTTCTCTTGGAGCTCCCTGTCTCGGTGTCATCATCAGGCTCACAGGGAGTGGCCACTTGTCCTCCTGCAACTGCGTCGACTTGCTTCGTCGATTTGGTTTTTCAGTTACGTCATGGAATGAGTCATCTGCCACCTTGGCGGTCAAATCGAATGTCAAATTCTTATAGATCGCGGCATAATCCCCTGCTGATTTTGGCTTTCCCATTGGGCACGATCTTAGCCGTTAGATCTGGATCCCCCAGATCCAACGCCATTCGCTCATTTCGCATGGTTGACTTGCTCGACCGTTAGCCTGTGATGAGTGGTGGTTTTCTCTATCCTCTGCTTGTCACGCATCGAGCACTTAGTGGAATCGCTCCATTTTCACCAAAATTGCTTACCGCCCAAGGGTGCCACCGATAAATACCGCCGGTGTTTGGAGCGTGTGTTCCACCTTAGCCTTTAGCCTTTTCCCCACGGTTTTCCCGGCTCTCATGCGAACGAGTGCTCGAGGCCTCTCCTTCTTGAGGCATTTTTCCTAGCGATCGCTAATCGTGCATCAAAAACTGCCTCCTTTTCCCGATCTGGGCTTCCCAAGGGCTAGTTTCGCCTCTTGCGCAGTCTCCATGGGCCTTGGTGTGTCCACTCGGATGCTGCTATTCCCACTAAGATGGGTGGCTATCTTAGAAACAAACAATCAAAGTCTACTATTGTTTCCTTTTATGAAAATAGATGAGAGGAGAACCAAGAGGACCAACCTAAGTCTTGCGATTAATTTCCCCTCTTTCTTGATAGAGTTTTGTCACTTCTTCTTTGTCTGCGTATTATAGACATTTTTGGGCACTTCAACCCCAATCACAAATGTCCATAAACTGAGGGCTCTTAAGTCCCTAAAAGGGTTGCTTCACTGCCTAAAGGAACAAGGTCAATTGATTACATCATCTCCCAGAAGTTCTCCACTGAAAACTGCTCATAAATGGTCAAAACTGGACCATACTGAAAGCTCCATGTAGGGGGTGCGATGCATGTCACCTTCCCAATGTACAAGGTGTGATGCATACTATTTTGCTCCTCTATAGGGTGCGATGGTTAGGAATGGACAAATGCCAGGGACCAAAATGCGAGGTGGAAGATCATGGAATCTTCCAGAAGCTTCCCCTCTGACACTTGCCACTCCATTTTCAACCAGGGATGAGTAAGAGATCTTCATTCTCCAAATGGAAGTAGGAACTATCAGAGAGAAGACACTAATCAAGATCCCAAAAGATGACTCACCTCTCTGTAATCATCTATACATGGATCCTCATCATAGAGATCCAGAGGCAGGAATTTTGTAATCTATAGAGAAGTGTTGTCAGTATTCTTGTGTACATTCACAGTGTTGGGTGATTTTGCTTTGCTTGAGGTGAAAGAAGGGCTTCTTAGCTGGAGGATGATGCTGGGTCAGAGCTGCTCATGGTTGTAATCCTCTTGCTACTTTTATCTGAATAAAGCTATTCTTGTTTCTTTCCATATCCTGGTGTATGTTTATATATACATTTATATGGTTAACATACATTGGATCCTGTGTTATTTATAGATATAGATCTTTGTTTCTTTGATATTAGTATGTTGCTGTGATTCCACAGGTTCTCTTTGAAGCTGGGTAAACGAAGAAGAAGCAGCGAAGCTCTATCAAGAAGGAGAGGAAATCAAGTGCAAGACTCAGGTTGGTCTTCTTGGTTCTCCTCTTGTCTATTTCCATAAAAGAAAACAATAGTAGACTGTACTTGTTTGTTTCTAAGATAGCCATCCATCTTAGTGGGAATAGCAGCATCCGAATGGACACTATTCCCGGTAACAAAATGGCGACTCCGCTGGGGAGCGACTAGATTACTTGTTAGCCTATCTATCCTTATTTCTTTTATAAGCTTACAGACAGAGCCTAAAGTCAAGCCAGCTAGCCTTCAAACTGCATTTGTTATACAAATGCAAAGTAGATCAATGTTGCTTCAGTCTATCTCCAGGTTTTTTTTATGAATTAAACAATAGATCTGAAAGCAATCTAATTTCCTTAAGTGGTGGCTCTAGTAACCTCTTTAGATCACCCCTGTGTTTTACATACACTGATCTTTACTTACTCCGCCTAAATCCATGAACTAGATTGCAAAATGTGAGTGAAAACCTGTTTGAAGTCTCACACTAGTACCATCGCACCCTGCCTTCAAGGCAGTCTGTATGCATCGCACTTCCCGAGTGCAGTAGGTGTGCTGCATACTGGTTTCACTGTGTAACAGGTGCGATGGTCAGGGAGGGTTAACTTTACCCTCAGACTGTGGGTTGTTTCTCACTATTTTCAGTCCTATTCAGGAGTTTTGATGTCTGTAGTTAGTGTACTTGTATGAAAACCCCTTTCTCTTACATTATTCCGCCTCCTTAGTGCAAAGAACTATAAATGTTTTTTATGTATTGTGCATCGCTTTCAGTTCTCTTTTGCAAAAAAGTAGCATAGTCGAACTGTTGTCTCTAGATCTGAAAGTGTCGTAGCTGTCGTTTTCAGTTTTAGAAAACAATCCCATTGTTCATGCTAGTTGATTATACAGTTAATATTGCATAAGATTTGAATTAGTAGTTTTAAAGTGTCGAAAAGAAATTTCCATTTCAAAATCACAAAGTGTCTCTCTTGCTTTCACTTCATTTTGAAAAAGAATTTTGTTGAGTACTGTCGCTTT
>APFE030588678.1:7613-21277 GCA_000404065.3 Pinus taeda
GGGCTAGCTACCAGATTGAGCGTGGTTTGTGGTTACCCTGAATTTTGCCTTCTTTTAGCCTAAGGCGGATTTAGGTGCTAACAGTTTGGGTAAGTAATAGGTCATTTTTTAGACTCACCCATAGGCTGCGAGCCATGGTATTGTATTGAAAGAGCTATATATATAGTTGAGTCATAGCGGGTCTAGCAATCAATGAAAAAGAAGTGAAGATAGAAGATTATTTTTGGCAAGTGCTAAGGCAAGAAAGCTCTGTTTCTTGTAATTAAGTTAAAGGGGATGGCTCTTGTAGCTAAGTGAGTGGAGACTTTGGCAAGTCCGTAGTTGAGTGCACAGGCCCTCACAGTTGAGTGCGCAGGGTGAAAGAGTTTGTAAACTGAACGTTGAACTTAATAAAGAGTGATTTTGGGACAAATATCTTGCCTTTTTGTATTATTCTTATTTCCACTCAAGTTGTGCATTATGGCCTAATGATCTATTTTCTAGTAAATAAAGTATAATTGCTGCGCGAACCTCTTAAATGTTTAATATCTATGCATGAATTGAGTAATAACCTGTTTTCGCAAGATAAAGGTTAATTCTGTTGGATCAGGTAGATATGCACAAGGGCAGATCTAGGGTTCATATTTAGTGTGCGAAAGTGGATATTCTGCTTCCTTTAGGTATATGAAGTCTGATTGTAGACCTCCGCGAAGGTTTAGAAGTTATTTTCTTAGAGTTATAGTAGTGGACCATAGGACGATACAAATATGCGTGAAGGAAAATCTGAGCTACAAAGGATTAAGATCACTTATCACATGGCCTATGAATGCAGAAACCTAGTTCTAGCATCCCCCAATACTGCTTTGGGTGAGACTGCAACCTGCGCTATGCAGGTTGTTGCCAAAAGGGCCAGTAGTTAGGGTTTTGTTGGTTGGCACAAGAAACTCTGAACCTGGGTTAGGCCCCCTTAAGCTAACAAATGGTTCCATTGTCGGGACCAGGATCTATCTAAGAGATGTGTGATAAATGGTTTCCTACAAAGAAATAAATTGAAAAGTGAATTGATTGAAATGTTCACGTGTTCGCGGCTCAAGAGAATAGGAGCCCTAAATTATCTAAGGAGCAGTGGTTGCAGAGATTTTTGTACACAAACGAGATCGACACATTCTTCTATTTCTTCTCTGATGAACTACATGAGTGGTTATTGAAATTGGCCGATAGTCAAGGGAGGTGGAGGCTTTACAGTCCTATAGTGTGGACTCCTGAGTTGGTGCAACGTCTGGAGGCATTAGGAAGCAATATCACATGGGTTGTGGATCACTAGATTGATCACATATTGGAAGTTTTGTAACTTATTTCGCGATCGATAGAAATATTAGCTATAGATAAGCAGAATGAAGGCTCTTTAAGGGACCACGAGGTAAGTATTTGAAACCATTAAAGACTGGGATTAAAATGTTGTTATGTGAAAAGAGGTTTATGCAGTTACCTTGATGTTTGTGGCTACGTGAAGCGGGAGATTCTTTAAAAGAAACGAAGGATCAAGCTCAGAATATAGTTGGCTCATTGAACCCCCTTCATGTGATGATGAAGGGACGGTATTGACTATGCTGTGAAGTATAGTTCAGTTAATTATGTAGGGTATCCCAAGGATACCTCATCCATCCACTCCACCTCCCCCTCCACCTCCACCTCATACACCTACACCTTCACCCCCTCCACCTCCACTTCCACCATTCAACATGGTGAACATGATGAAGATGTAAATTTTTAGAGGAGTAGGGAGCGAAGATCCCACAGTTCTGGTTTGTCGCAGGTGTTGTATGGATGACACAACAGATTGTAGATGATAACATCAAGAAAGTGCAGCTGGTCACAACTTTACAGGATCGAAAATCAACATGGTATATCAAGTATTGCACTAGTAACCCCACCGCGTCATTGGCAGAGACCCAACAAGCTCTGAATAAGGAGTTCAGAAAGCTTAAGTCAGAGGCACAATCGGTAACTAAGTTTAAGGAAATTTGACAGAAGGTAAATGACATGCCTTTGGATTTCGATTAAAGGTTGAAATGCTTGATTAGGCAAGCTAATATGATAATTTTAGATTCCTAGCATCACGGCTGGTATATAGTGTCACTCTTGCCACACTTAAGAGTACCTTTGTCACAACAAAAGATAGAACTGCAAGTTGAAGCCTTAGAGATTGCGATGAGGTTGGATGCTTCGCCCATACAGGATACGAACCTTGGAGTGCAACAAATTCACTCATAGCTAGAAATCCTACACTTGGAGTTGCAGAGTCTGAGGAAGGAAAGGAAGCCCAACCAGAGGTGTGCACTAAGGTTTGGTGTTTGAAGTGTAAGAGTCATGGACACAATAAGGACCATTGCTTGGTCTATAAGAACTATATTATTGGGGGAGAGCCCATTCCCCTGAAACTAGAGAATAACGTTAGGACGAGCACGGGAGATGCACTATGGTGCATTATCTATTAGGTTACATGATAGCATGCCACTAATAACTGCCATTTATTGCAAAAGTTTGTGTAGACCCCTCAACAATTGTTTTTCAATTTATGAAAATCTATAGGTCATGATGAACGACATTGTAGAAGTTATGATCTAATGATGGATAGAACCCCAACCTACTGAATGAAGGCAGAGAACGACCTCAAGACCAGGCCAAAATAGTGCGTGGAGGATTTCAAGGTTGAGGACGAGGAAGAGGGTGTGGAACTGGTCAAGGGTGTGGACATGTACTATGCTATAACTATGGCGAAGTAGGGAACTTCACGCAAGATTTTACAAACCCCATGCATCTATCATGTCAGTATTGTTGACAGTTTGACCATGTGATAGAAGAATGTCCAGTCCTTATGGCGAAGATGCAAGAAAAGAAGGCAAAACCCTAGCATCCTACGCAGAACATTCAAATGATGAGGGTAGAACCCCGAGTAGAAGATTAGAGCATAAATATAGTGACACAAAGTGGTATGGCAACTAGTGCAGATAAAGGTAAGCAACATGAGGGTGATGGGTGGGTGCACAAGGCTACTGAGAAGGAAGTAGACTTTGATCTTAATTGCGCTAAGGAAACCTTCATGGAAGCAAAGAAAAACTTCGCTGGGGCCTCTACCTCAGGAAGCTAGGAGAAAATGCCAGAAACTAGTGCGACACAAGAAGTAGATCCTTCGGTACTAGCTATTTTTCTGAAGACCTATATGAAATTACTGTGCGATAAGAAAGAGGTAGAAGGGTTTCAAGAGTTAGTCGACATGTGTGCAAATAATGTATAAACTCATGCTAAAAAGGACACAATGAGAAAGATTGGTAAGCATAAGAAGCGAACGGGGCGCGACATGAGGTTGACCGTGAAAATAGGAGAATATGAAATGGACCAAGTAATCTTGGATCTGGGGTTGGATGCAAATGTCCTTCCTAAGCAGACTTGGGAAAGGATGGGGAGACCTACGTTATAGTGGTCTCCTATTCAACTGCGCATGGAAAATCAATAGAAGATTATTCTGATGTGGCACTTATATGGTGTAACAGTAGACATTGAGGGTGCAAGCACATTGGCTGACTTTGAGGTCATTGAAATAGTGGATGGCAATAATCCCTACCCCGCGCTACTAGTAATTGACTGGGATTTCGATATGGACACGGTAATCAAATCGAAGAAGTGGAAGATGACATTTGAAAGGAAGTCGCTTAGGGTTGTAGTGCCACTTGACCTTGCAGAAGGAGCGTGTTATACTGAACCTGTTTGCGACTTTGTGGAAAGTGATGATGATTTGGATCAGATATATAAGAGCACAACCCGAGATGAATATTGGATAAACCCTAAGGCCAATGGACAAACTGTGTGGGAGAGGGAGAGCTCCTGCACCTTAGATTCAAATGAAGATCATGAACACTGGCATAATCGATTGCATGAAGTATCTACACTCCGTTGCAATATGATGACCAAATCAGTGCGGTGTGTCTCCACTGAGGTAAGGAATCTTCCAAACTATCATGGTTTGAATGATGTGGATATGTTTCTATATGAATTTGAAAGAGAAGTACCAGAATAACATTACTTCCAGGCACTATAGTTGCGCACTACTCCTACCCGTTGGTGGGGTACACTCAAGGATAACTTTGATGGATGGAAGAAATACAGAATGATGTTGACATTAAGGTTTGGATATGCTAATACTCGAATGATAGAAAAATACAATGGGAAGGATGATTCGTGCGATCATATGACATGATGGACTAAGGCCCGGGGAATAGAACCATAACCAGAATGGGTGCACATTTTCTGTCATACCTTAGATACGATTCCAATGAACTGGTATCTGGAGACATAGCTTCACCATGGAACAATTGAATGGGACATCTTAAAGGAGAGTTTCTTACTAACTTTTAAATTTGAAGATGTGTTTGACTGCATTGATGAAGCTCTCCAGGAGATAAAAGCAACTATATTCAGAATACCTAAGGAACCGGTAGAATGGGCTCAGCCGAATTGGAGTACACAGTTACGCCATGTGCTAGAGTGTTACAATGTGACTGTTGAAGAAGAAGAAGAAGACCTATGGAATGTTAACATTCCAGAGATAGAAGGACATCGCGAAGTCGAAGGTCTGAAATCTGAAAACTCGGATATATTAGAACCTTTGAAAACTAGACAATTAAATATTGGATCTAAAGTCGAATCTAAGTTCACAAAGATAGGAGACTATTGGGATGAAGATACGATCGATAAGGTGGTCAAACTGTTGGGAAAGTACCAGGATCTATTCCCAATGAATTTTTTGGATTTGAAATGGATCGTAAGAGATTTATGTGTTATGAAGATTACATTGAAGCTGAATGCGAAGCCTTTTAAGCAGAGGCCTTATCGGCTAAATCTAAAATATAAAGAGAAGGTGCGACAAGAACTGGATGAGATGCTAGATGCCAGTATTATTGAACCAGTAGAGGAATCTGATTGGGTAAGCCCAATGGTGGTCCAAGAGAAGAAACAGAAAGGAAAAATCCAAATATGCATAGATCTAAGAAAGTTGAATGATGCATGCATGCACAATCCATTTCCAATGCCAGTTATCGATGAAGTACTAGATAATGTTGGCATATAGGAGGCCTATTCATTTTTTGATGGATTTTCAGGATATCATCAAATAAAGATCACGTTGGGAGACCAAAGAAAAACAACCTTCGCGACAGAGTGGATTTATCTCAATATACAGTAATGCCATTTAGATTGAAGAATGTGCCTGCAATTTTCTCTTGAGTAGTAATCGTAGCATTCAAGGAATTTATTCATAAAATTCTAGAGGTGTATTTTGATGATTGCACTGTGTTTGGGTTGGTGAAGTGCCATGTTGCGAGTTTATGCCTTATGTTGGACATATGTCGAAGGTATGATATCACACTGAACTTGAAGAAGTGCATATTCTGTGTGCCCTTTGGAATTTTGCCTGGCCATGTTGTATGTAAGTAGGGATTAATGGTGGACCCCGCAAAGATCATTGTGATTATGAATTTGGAAGCTCCTAGTAATGTAAAATAGCTGCACATGACATTGGGCCACACTGGATATTACAGGAAGTTTATCAAGGCATATGCTCAGATAACCATGTCGATGGATAAATTATTGAAGAAATATGCAATGTTTTGCTGGGATGAAGACTGTCAGTGCAGTCTAGATGTCTTGAAGGAAAAGATGGTAACGACGCCAATTTTGGTGTTTCCATATTGGAAGAAAGACTTCCATGTACATGTAGATGCCTCTTGCATTGCGCTAGTTGTGATATTAACATAGGAAGGTGAAGGAGAAATTGAGCATTCAATAGCCTTCGAAAGCAAAAGTTATTCACAATTGAGAATAATTATTCCACTACAGAGCGCGAAGGGCTAGAAATGGTCTATGCGCTACAAAAATTTAGGCATTATTTGTTGGGTGGACACTTCAAAATGTATACAGATCACTCTGTGCTAAAGTACCTAGTCAATAAGCTTGTGTTGTAGGGAAGATCTATTGTCAGTTACTGTTGTTTCAAGAATATGACTTTGAAGTGATTGTTAAGCCTGGAAGGTGAAATGTAGGACCAAACCATATGTCAAGGATTGAAACTAGAAAAACTCTTTGCGGTACATGCCACAGATGACCATTTTGTGGTTATCATTTAGTTTTTAACCACGAGAAAAACTTCAGAAGGTTATTCTACTTAGCAAAAGAAGGAATTAGTAGTTCGCTCTGCAGATTTTTCAGTAATTGTGGGTCACTTGTATAAGATTGGAACATATGAGATACTGTGAAGGTATGTTCCTAAGTTTGAATGCACCAGCATCCTCGCTGAAGCACATGGAGGAGTGGATGGAGGTCACTACATAGGAAAAGCGACCTCGCAGAAGATTTTGTGCACTGGGTTATGGTGGCCGACATTACATAAGGACTCTAAGGCATACTACAAGGCGTGCGATGCTTGCCAAAGAATGGGAAAGCCTTTGTGTAGAGATGTGTTGTCTTTAAATCCTTAGGTTTCGTTGTAGGTATTTGATAAGTGGGCCATTGATTTCATAGGTCCAATACCACAACCAGGTAAGAAGACAGACGCATGGTATATCATTATTGAAACAAAGTATTTAAACAGATGGGTGGAAGCACAACCAGTGAAGGATTTCACAACTTCGATCGCTGCAAATTTCTTGTTTGAATGTGTCTTAACATGGTTTGGATGCCCTAAGTTATTGATGATTGATAGGGGTACACATTTCTTGAATGAAACGATCAGTGTGATTCTTGAGGAATTCTAGGTTTATCATCAAAAGAGCACGTCCTATCACCCGTAGGAAAATGGAATAATGGAAGAATTTAACAAAGTTTTGGAGAATGCATTGATGAAGGTCTGCAAAGCGCAGAGGAATGACTGGGATATGCGTGTACTAGTAGTTCTATGGGCATATAGAATGACCTGCAAGAAGTTGACAGGCCAAACACCATTTAGGTTGGTCTATTGGATTGAAGCAGTCATGCTTATGGAGTATATTGTGCCAAGTTTACATATTGTAGCTCTAACAGAGATGGCAGATCGCGAAACCTTGGAGTAAAGGTCGTGTAGCTGATGGAGTTAGAAGAGGACCAATTTCTTGCAGGCTTTCACCAGCAATTGCAAAAGGAACGCAAGAAAGCATGACACGATAGGCATATTAAGCTGCACACTTTTAAGCTAGATGATTTAGTGCTACTATACGAAAAAAAGTTCACAAAATTTCCAAGGAAATTTCAAATGCAATGGTTGGGGCCATATGCTTTTAATGAGATCATGGATGGTGGCACAGTTTAGCTCACGAAGCTAAATGGGGAACCATTCCCTGGAAAAGTGAATGGAAGTAGGCTGAAGTTGTATACAAGGGATCCTGCCCCCACACAATGACTACATGGTAGCAAGATAGTCTTAGTAATCCAAGCAGTTGTAAGGGATTGAGGGACTATAAACTACGCTACCCGAAGAGGAGAAAAACATAGTAGGGAGGCTGCGTAACGGAAGATAGGTGTGCAACAAGTAAAGTTTCTCTAGATGAGCTACGCTATGGAGTATGGCACTGCACAGACGGGTCCAAAAATAGTCATTGGTGTTAATATTCACGATTTGATGGAAAAAATTCTGTTAAGAGGAGTGGGTAGGCAACATTTATGGCAAAAATATTTGAATATCTACTGCCAAAGATGCATTTATGATCCGAAATTGGAGGGGACGATCGGATTTGCATTCAAAACTGCCTATAAATTTTCCGTCAAAGAGCACTTTGCATTCTAAGAATAGTCTATGAGCCTTGCTATTTTAATTTTATGAAGTGCAAAGACTGAGAAGAACTCTTTTCACGACCCTCATTTGCAAACTTGTCTTAAGAAGCCCATGAACTATTATTTGAAAGAATGACTCCCACAAATCCCGTAGAGGCTATTAGTTCCAACATTGTCGTCTTCGACACAGTGGCCCCTGACATAAAAATCATGGAAGCTACGCCCATAGTGCCTACTGCACCAAGGTCGCTTAGGTTGAAGCAATCATTTGTAAAAGAGAAGCAGAAGAAACCTGTTCTGGTGAGACATTCACCAAGGAAGAAACCGGAGGTTCAGTAGAAGGAGAAGAAGGATAAGTAGCCAGAGAAAGTTGTGGACCTGGAGGAAGAAGAATTCCAAGGAGTGGAGGAATTGGATGCTGAGGAGGGTGATCCTATTACATGGTTCCCAAATTATATCCCTCCATGAAAAGGGAAGAAAAAATTGCACCTTGATTCTGGAAAGTTTACGGTCTCAACGACCCTGTTACTAGGACAAGTTGAATTTGAAGGCGCGCTCTTAGCGCGCATTCCGGTGCTAAAGATGGAGGATTGGGATCTCAAGGACCATGAGAGGTTCCCTCATTTACCTACCCACAAGTACCTGAAGAATATTTATTACGAAGAAACCGGGGTTACGCGTCTAGAACCCATGAAATGGGCCAGGGGTGTTGAGCAGTCCGGGTTGTTTCACATGCTCTCCATGCCACATTTTCACAGGTCCATAATCAACATTGTGTGTGTGCTATCTGCTCATGTTTATGTATGAGGGGTGATTATGGCTGGGTGAACCCATCCTGATCACGGATATGCTCATACATTAGATTACAAAGCTGCCTTATAAAGGGGCAGACCCTACCAAGGAGTTTGGAGGGAAAAGTGGAGAAAAAGGAGTCGGCCAACATGATGAAAGCTGAATTTGATCTAGTAAAGAGGTCACATAGATATTATATCTTCTCCATTCAAGACCAGGCGGTGCAGTTTGTTGTCCAAATTCTTGCAAGAAGGATTATGAGGAAATGTCGCATGGACGAAGTTCTAGTGCCAGTAGCATCATTCGCTGCCCAGTGCGCGAAGGGAGTACAATATAACTAGGTGCAATATTTTTGCAAGGATTTCCTCGCAAACTATCGTGAAGAATAGGAGGACAGTAAGCCCTTTCATTATGCATGGATCCTATTGTCAATTGTCTTAGTAAAATGGAGATTGCTGGAGGATAGCTAGTTTCCTCCATAGGTAGAAGATTTACCAGAGGCAGTGATGTTTGCTTCGTTGTGGTCGACAAAGGATCTGGAGAGGATCAGAGAATCAAAGATTTTTTGGATCTTAATGGAAATGGATCTTCGGATAGTGATCAGTTAGCGGCCAAGGTTATCCCCAACCTTGTTTGAGTAGTTGAGGGCCTTCATGGAGTTCAAGGCCAATTTCTATAATGTATCAATCAGGGCGAGGAAGGACCCTAAGCATATATGGCACAAGCTTCCATACTTAGTTTTAGAAATAGATGTGTAGGAGATTGTGGGAAGTTGGCCACTAGAGTGGTGTGAACTCACGGACATTGGTGCAGCTACCAGTAAGTATGTCGTGAGCTCTGTTGCATAGAAAACAACCATGCAGAAGCGTGAAGAAGCTACATAGAAAGTAGTGCGAGCATTGGATGAAGAAAAGAAGAAAGAAGTTGTTGCTAACGCAACTACGGAAAAAGAGTGCACTGCGAAAGAGTGTGTTGAGGCAAAGTGCACTAGCACAGAGAAATTCAAAGAATCTGCTTCCTAGCACACAGATGAGCAGGAACACTCATAGCAGGAAGGAGGCAAGGGAGAGGAGCAGAGAACTCCCTTCACATTAAGGAAGTGCGGTAAGGAGACAACTCTCGGGCCAAGAAAGAAGCATAAATCAGATAAATAAGTGCACATTGACCCGATGATCCTCATAGAGGGGGATTTCAATGAGATTGGAGACAAGGTAAGAGACACTGCAACAGAGTTTTGGCAGTAGTTTGAACAACAATACATGTAGATGCTAGGGAGCATCCAGAAGGATTTGTGCGATCTGTAGATCCAGACTAGTAGGATTCAAGCGAGCATTGGGCAAGTGAGCCTGGTGCAAGGTAGCGAGATAGTAGCAGAGCTGGAATGGAATCTAGACCTTAGAGTCATTCCCTTACCAGAAGGATCAATCTACATGGAATCAGAGGAAGACCACGTTGTGTTAAGTACAGTCAAGGACATGGGGGTAAACTTAGACACGCTGCCGCTTCAGACCCTCCATGCGCTGCATCAGGGGTTTCAGACGAGTTGCGGATCACAGAGTGGCACACCCTTGTATTCATCATTGAATTCAAAGTAAACAATGATAAAATGTTCACGGAAAAGGCTTAGGCTCTAAAAGAAAAGGAGGAGCTCCAAGCACGAAGTCAAAGCCTGGAAACAACAATAGTGCAGACATGCAAGACAGTTCCAGAATTAAATATTCTGAAGGATGCAACAGCTACAACAACAAAAAAAAAAATGGATACTACAATCCGCGCATCCAAATATGAGATTGGTAAAATCATGTTTGACTTTCAGATGAATATCTCAAAGCTATAGTTGAAGTTGTAGCCAACCACTCCACTAGAGGTCTGGGAGCAATGATTAAGGAAACATGGGCACATTGGATAGAGAAGTCACAGACTGAGCGATGATATTTGATCAGGCCATGGATTTATGGAAGAAATTACATGAGGATGAAAAGTTGCAAAAGCTTAATATGGATATCCGGGAGACACAACGCAAGTTTGACGAAGTTAGAGTGACTACGCGCACTTTGGTGCCAGTCCAACACCTCACGCGATTACAGGAAGGAAAATAGCTGCAATAACAGATTGAAGAGCTACAAAGGAAAGAGGCCCTTCTCAAGTCCAGACTACAACCATGGATAGAGGAAGCCTATCATCTTACTCTATCACTTCAGGAGAAGTTAAAGACACTGCAGCAGACATAGAGAATGATGCACCTAGTAGTAGAAGGCCCGAAGACATAAAAGTTGGTAGAAGAAATGCGGAAGGTCGCGGTTTATAGTTCTGCTGATGTAGGAGCATTGCAGGTTGAGTTCAGTGGCCTCCACAACAAGATCAAGGCACCAGTTGGGGGCTTGTTGGGGTAGGGTCCTCGAGGTCAATTTTGGGTTAGTTTAACCAATATTTGTAATACACTTTGTAAATAATGTAAAGTCTCCACGTAATGGAGAAGCAGAGTGTGCAACTAACTAGGATTCAAAGGGGATTTAGCCCCTTGTTTAGGTAAGTAATAGGTCAATTTTGAGACTCACCCATAGGTCACGAGCCATGGTATTGTAGTGAAAAAGATATATATATATATATATAGTTGAGTCATAGCGAGTCCAGGAATCAATGAAAATGAACTGAATATAGAATATTGTTTTTGGCAAGTGCTAAGGAAAGAAAGCTCTATTTCCTGTACGTAGATGAAAGGGGAAGGATCCTGCAGCTGAGTGTGTGGGCCCCTGTAGCTAAATGTGCAGAGTGGAAGAGTCTGTAAACTGAATGCTAAACTTAATAAAGACTTATTTTGGGACAAATATCTTGCCTTTGTGTATTAATCTTACTTCCATTCAAGTTATGCATTATGGCATGATGATCTATTTTCTGGTAAATAAAGAATAATTGTTGCATGAACCTCTTGAATCTTTAATATCTATGCATGAATTGATTAATAACCTGTTTTCATGAACATAAAGGTTAATTATGTTATGATTTTTATTGGATCGGGTAGATATGTGCGAGGGTGGATCTAGGGTTACTATTTAGTTTGCGAAAGTGGATATTTTGCTTCCTTTAGGTCTACAAAGTTTGATCGCGGGCCTTCGCAAAGGTCTCGAAGCCATTTTATTAGAGTTACAGTAAAGGACCATAGGAGGATATTGATCTGCGCGAAGGCAGATCTAAGATACAAAGGCTTAATATCACTTATCACATGGTCTTTGGATGCATAAACCTGGTTCTAGCATCCCCCAATACTGATTCGGGTGAGACTGCAACCTGTGCCATGTAGGTTGTTACTGAAAGGGCCAACAATTAGGGTTTTGTTGGTTGGCGCAAACAACTCTGAACCTGGGTCAAGCCCCCTTAAGCCTGTGGAGTGATAAAAAGGGTCTTTTTAACACCTAATTACCTCACATTAATTATCAACCCAGGGACGACTTTTTATTTCAAGAGTGTACTCTGTCTGAGGCGGCTATTTACTCAAGAGTAATGTTTTGCAGTATAGTGCTTAAAACCCCAAAAGTAAATGAATGCTTGAAAAAGAAATCTAATTGAAACAGCGAGAAACTGAATTGTTCTAAATTAAAATCATTCATTCAATCAATCATCAATCGAGGATATGGTAGCAATAACTCAGTCCTCTAGAAATTGATGAAGGAAAAGGAATTAGAGTATGGATCATGGATCTGGGAGCATGGTAGCATTTGCTGAGGCTCACGACAGCCTTGGACCTTCTCTCACACCAAAACAATACATGCAAGTAAAAGGAAATGACAAAAAGCAGCAGGAAATGAAATGGACAACAGTAAAATGAAACAGCAAGAAAGAAACTAAATCTCGCGAGTCAAAACCAACTTACTCACATTTGGAAATAAAATAACAATTGACAAAAGCAATTCCAATGATCTTTACTTTACGAGAAGATATTTACAAATGAATTATGGAACAACAGTTCATTATAAAACAGGAACGTCAATCATATATACGCAACACAATAATATAGCAATCTGAGAATATTGGATGATATAACTATGTTTCTAAACAGAATGATGCTACTGTCAAATCCCACAAATATTGTTTCACATAAATCCAATGACAGTAACATTCATACGAGCACTCTGTTACAGAAATGGCTGAATAAAGATACAATTCGACCCTGTGTGAATTCAATTATATAGTGCAGAGTTCTTACATGGAGAAATCATTCATTCATTAATCATAACAGAACATAGCATATCATATAAAGAATGTATCAGATTGCTACGTAATAAAGATAAACAGTCCACACGCAGATTACCATATAATGATACAAAGGCAAGTGTCCTTCGGAGCCAGGCCCTTGGCTGCCAATGGAACACTGCCTTGAGTTACTCCAGGTGCAGCGACGGAATCAACACCAAGTCTTCTATATTAATCACATCCACAAAAGTATAACAAAATCAGGTCTCAATGAGCCTCAACGATCAACGTTTATTCTGAAACTGTAGAATTACAAATAACAATCCTCTTCCCGTCCTCTGATCTTTGGTTTCATTAAATAGAGAAAGATCAGAGCATAGATAATTACAATCATGATTTGTTTTACAAAATTGGATTGATTCCAACCATTTGATCAACAAGAACAAGGCGTATTTGGCTTTGCAGCTAAGATTTGGAGGGCGGCCGCAACAGTAAATCTCCGAAAATCGTGCTCAAAGAACCCTGCGTGTCTCCCTGTACAGGCCGAATTTGGGCAAACTGTTCTTTAAAAAGATAATTGGGCCCATTCTGGACAAAACCCATGTTTCGGATTTTCCAAATTCATCTTCATTTGCTCAGAATCTTAACCGCAAAATTGTCACTCCTTAAACCAGCGAATTTCTGAGTTGGCTGATTTAAAAATCAAATCTTCAATCTGGAAGTTACTTTGGAGGCTAAAAATGGTAAATAAGGTTACAACCAACTTATTAGAACTATCATTGGTAAAATAGTGCATAATAATCAATTTATTAGAAATAAAGGAGGATAAATAATATTCATCCATGAGAGCATAAATCATTTATAAAATGGATTTAAATGATAAATTATAATAAATGACATGA
>APFE030588687.1:0-15337 GCA_000404065.3 Pinus taeda
TATATTTTTATTTGTTTACACCCTTGCATGTATATAAGGTGGCTTATGGAGTAAATATAAAAAAATGGTTTATTTATTTACCATACCTCTCATTTATTTATATTTTTATTAATTATGCTTTATTTATTTACCCTACCTCTTATTTATTTATATTTTTATTAATTTACCATACCTCTTTTATAAATATGGTATTTGGGCATTTGGCCTATAGGATTCACTTAAATAAAACCTATTCTTGAAAATGGGCGAATGGAAGGTTGTAACTCCTAATTTCAAGGGCTAAATTTACATTTTTTCCCTCTCCCTTAAAATAAGGTGGCCTATTTGAGGTGATTTGTAAAAATGTACTATGATACAAAATATTCCCCACTAAAAATTTAAAACCCCTTAATTTTGCCAAAGGGCGAACATTCGCCCCTAAAATCACCCCTACTTAACTGTGGAGTTTTCCCCACAATCAAGCCCACTTAGCTTGCTACCCCATTTGCAAAACCTTAGCAAGTATTGTGCCTCATGAACCATTAAGGTAGAGATCCCTTCGCTCTTTTTGAATTGAATTATTAGGGGGTTTACACAGTGCATTATATTAGATTCATTTTAGGATTCAATTGCGTTAAGTCAGTCATTCATGTGTGACCATTTCCATGATAGGTAGTCGTAACTGACTAATTTCTCATGATTTTTGAATAGTTCATTTAGCACTCATTGCATTGGGTGATGCTCATAGGGGTGAAGAAGTGGGATTGAAACTAGCGAAATGAATCACATAGCATCAATCATCACTTCCGAGGCTTGCACCCAATAACCAAGACTCCTCTGGAGGTCACCCATCCCAGATCGCCTCTAGCTCAAGTGCGTTTAACCGTGGAGTTTTCCCCACAATCAAGCCCACGTAGCTTGCTACCCCATTTGCAAAACCTTAGCAAGTATTGTGCCTCACAAACCATTCATGTAGAGATCCCTTCACTCTTTTTGAAATTAAGTATTAGGGGGCTTATGCAGTGCATTATATTAGATATCATTTTCGGATTCAACTACGTTAAATAATTCATTCACGTATGACCATTTCCACGAGAGTTAACCATAACTAACTAATTTCTCATGATTTTTTGAATAGTTCACTTAACACTCATTGCATCGGGTGATGCTTACAGGGGTGAAGAAGCGGGATTGAAACTAGTGAAATGAATCACATAGCGTCAATCATCACTTCGAGGGCTTGCACCCAATAACTAGGACTTCCTTGGAGGTCACCCGTTCCAGTCGCCTCTGCCTCAACTGCGCTTAACTGTGGATTTTTCCCCACAATCAAGCCCACTTAGCTTGCTACCCAATTTGCAAAACCTTAACAAGTATTGTGCCTCATGAACCATTCAAGTAGAGATCCCTTCACTCTTTTTGAATTCAAGTTTTAGGCAGTTTACGTAGTGCATTATATTAGATATCATTTTGGGATACAACTATGTTAAGTAAGTCATTCATGTATGACCATTTCCATGAGAGGTAGTCGTCACTGACTAATTTCTAATGATTTTTGAATAGTTCACTTAGCACTCATTGCATCGAGTGATGATCATAGGGGTGAAGAAGTGGGATTGAAACTAGTGAAATGAATTACATAGTCTCAATCATCACTTCCAAGGCTTGCACTCAGTAACCAGGAGTACTCAAGAGGTCACCCATCCCAGATCGCCTCTGGCTCAAGTGCGCTTAAGTGTGGATTTTTCCCTATAATCAATCTCACTTTGCTTGCTACCCCAGTTTCAAAACCTTAGCAAGTATTTTGCCTCATGAACCCTTCATGTAGAGATCTCTTCACTCTTTTTGAATTTAAGTATTAGGGAGTTTACAGAGTGCATTATATTAGATATCATTTTGGGATTCAATTGTGTTAAGTAAGTCGTTCACATATGACCATTTCCATGAGAGGTAGTTGTAATTGACTAATTTCTCATGATTCTTGAATAGTTCATTTAGCACTTATTGCATCAGGTGATGCTCACACGAGTGAAGAAGTGGGATTGAAACTAGTGAGATGGATCACATAGCGTCAATCATCGCTTTCGGGGCTTGCACTCGATAACCAGGGCTTCCAGGGAGGTCACCCATCCTAGATCACCTCTGGCTCAAGTGTGCTTAACTATGGAGTTTTCCCCACAATCAAGCCCACTTAGCTTGCTACCCCATTTGCAAAACCTGAGCAAGCATTGTGCCTCATGAACCATTCAAGTAGAAATCCCTTCACTCTTTTTGAATTTAAGTATTAGGGGCTTTACGTAGTGCATTATATTAGATATCATTTTGCGATTCAACTGCGTTAAGTAAGTCATTCATGTATGACCATTTCCATGAGAGGTAGTC
The DNA here is from genome assembly GCA_000404065.3 of Pinus taeda. NCBI lineage: Eukaryota > Viridiplantae > Streptophyta > Pinopsida > Pinales > Pinaceae > Pinus > Pinus taeda. Next base: position 2,362 of record APFE030588687.1, read on the forward strand.
ATAACTAACTGATTTCTCATGATTTTTGAATAGTTCACTTAGCACTCATTGCATCGGGTGATGCTGACAGGGATGAAGAAGTGGGATTGAAACTAGTGAAATGAATCACATAGCATCAATCATCACTTCCCTGGCTTGTACCCAGTAACTAGGACTTCTTGGGAGGTCACCCATTGCAGATCGCCTTTGGCTCAGGTGCACTTAATTGTGGATTTTTCCGCACAATCAAGCCCACTTAACTTGCTACCCCATTTGAAAAACCTTGCAAGTATTGTGCCTCATGAACCATTAAAGTAGAGGTCCCTTCACTCTTTTCAAATTTAAGTATTAGGGGGTTTATGCAATGCGTTACATTAGATATCATTTTGGGATTCAACTGTGTTAAGTTATTCACGTGTGACCATTTCCATGAGAGGTAGTTGTAACTGAATAATTTCTCATAATTTTTGAATAGTTCATTTAGCACTCATTGCATTTGGTGATGCTCACAGGGGTGAAGAAGTAGGATTTGAATTAATGAAATGAATCATATACATGAATGACTTATTTAATACAATTAAATCCCAAAATGATATCCAATATAATGCACTACGGAAACCTCCTAATATATAATTTTCTCCTATCTTTAACGTATATAAATAATAATTATTTTTTCTTAAAAAAATTTCCCGCTTATTTTATCTTATATCTCCATAAATAAAAATAAAAATCGATATTGGGTATACAATAACAAAAAAAACATATATTATATATATATATATAATACATTGTTTTCATTTCATACATTGTTTCTTTCTTTCATTGCATTTTCTAATTATCTATATTCTTTCATTGCATTTTCTAATTATCTATATTCAATAATAACATAGAATGTATTCTTTGTCAATCATTATGGATGGATTTCTTTGTGAACATATTCTGAAGTTAGGCATGAACTTATACAAATTAAATTAACGATAAAATGATAAGTTTATATTTTCTTTTAGTTTTTATGGTAAAAATTCCATATTATTATTATTGAGGTTTTCAAAATTTTATAATATATATTCTCTTAAAATAATTAAAATTATTTCATGTTTCAAAAAAAATCACAAAAGCATTTTTTTGGCGTTGAATGAGTTATAATGGTTTTTATTGATCATCTTGTACGAATATGATAGAAGGTTGGTTAAAAAGAAAGAAAGTAAAAAAAATTAGTTGCTTAATTTTTTTTCCTAGTTTTTTTTTCAATTTTATATTTTAAATATTTTTAGTATATACAAAGTGTAATTTTTTTTTAATGTTGAAATGAAATTATGATTTTTTTATTATTTGTTGAATTTAAGCTTATGTGATTCATATTAAGTTTAATGAGAAGATCTTTTGGCGGAAATCATTTTATAGTATTTTTGTTGATGCTTTTAGAAGCAACAATTGTGGTTCATCATTAGTACAAGCTGAAGAACTAGATCATGGCTACAAGTTAGATAGGAGAGCAGATCTTCCAATAGCTATTTTGAGTAGAAAACACCTATTTTGACTCACAAACGACTAAATTTCACTGGCCAACTTGACTGGACCGAGAGAGAAAAAGTTATTAATGTTATGATTATTACCAAAAGTATTGTTATATTTATCACGAACATTTCAATAAAAGTGAAGTTTGTATTCAAAATTTTTAGAAAATTAATAAATTAGTTGTCCAATTATAATTAAAAATATATAAATGGTTAGTAAATCATCAAGGAGGTTAGTTTTTTTTTTGGTACATCAAAATTTCTAATAGGAATACTAATTAAATGTATATGTATATTGTGAAATAATTATAAAACAAAAACAATACATCAATAATATAGTATGGAAAGATATGTAAAAATATACCTTGCTAATTGAATATAAATATATAAATAAATAGCTAATAAGTTATTATGCAAGAGAGTTCATTTATTATTAATATCATAGACATAAATGTAAGAATTAACTCAGAAGACCCTAACCTATTAATAGACCTATCTAAAATAAAAGCATAGTGAATGATCTATAAGGATATCTATATATATATCTATATCTATATATATATATATATATATATATATATATAGATAGAGTAGTAAATAAATGTATATTATGATATCAAAACCTTAAATCATTAATATAATATAGAATAATTTGTATATATATATACTTATAGAATTAACTATATAAATAAATAGATAATTAGTTATTATGCAAATTAGTTTCTAGAAGAAATCAACTCGTAGGACCTAAACCTATTAATCTACCTATCGAGAAAGAAAACAAAAATTATATATATATGGAGGGAGTGAAGGAAAATAGAGAGAAGAGAAGGGAAAAACGGACCATGATAAAACAAGTCAAGCAGGGGGAAACAAGGAAACTGAGTCGGGGATGAAGGGAAGGGAGAGAAAAAACAGGGAGGTGACTAGGAGGAGAGGGTAGAGATCCAACAACTACTAATTTTCTAGCCATAATCTTTACTGAGGTTTCTTGGCCTTCTTTCAATTTCAGTGGCTTCCATAAATTTCCAGTGATGGAAATGTGCCACCTTAGCGATAACAAGGGCTTCCTCAATTCATACACAGTCTTAATATTCTCCACATGTTCAGCCAGGGTGGAAGACCGAGTTCTCCTATATTTTATGTCGGTTGAGTGCTCATTAATCCTTTGGTTAACAGAGCGATGAGTCTCACCAACATATGGGGTCCTACAGGAGCATGGAATAACATAGACACCTTTCACGTCCTCGGGGTCAATTGGGTCCTTTACCGATCTAAGGGAATTAGATATGGTGTTAAGCGGTCTAAAGGTAGAGGAAATATTATGCTTCCTGATAATTCTGCCACTCTTATCAGTCGTCCCATGAATGAAAGGGAAATGAACCCATAAGACTTGCTCTTTAGGGTCTTTCTTGACCAATGAATTCTTGTTCGCTTTGAGAAAAGCTTCCTCACCGAGGTGCCTACTATAACCATTATTGTCAGGAACATTAAGGAGATGAGCCTTCTCTTTATTGAGGCTCTTTTCATCAGAGATCCTAAGTGCCCAAGTAGCTAGCATGTCCAAAACACCTAACTTTTGACCAGGGAAATGATTGGAACTGACATGAATATATTGCTCGGTATGAATTTTTTCCTGAAACACTTGGTGGGAGACCGAACCATCATCATTCCTTGAGATGATAACATCAAGATATGGCAGGTACCCATCAACTTCCTACTCCATAGAGAACTTTATGGAGGAGGACTGATTGTTGAGATGATTGAAGAAAAGATCCAACTCTTCTTGGCCACGGGGTCATATGACATTCGTGTTATCCACAATTCTCTTCCAAAGCTTGGGAAGGAGTTAGGCAGAGGCCAAAGCATTGGATTCAAAACCTTCCATAAAAATATCAACAACAATTAGTGGCAATGGGGAGGCCATGGCAGCACCACAAGTCTTCTCAAATAACTCACCCTCAAAGCTGAAAAAGTTGAAGTGAGACAGACCTCCACTAAATGAGCAATATTAGGGTCCATGAGGCTATTGATGACCTTGACAAATTCTTTTATACGATTGCACATGTAAAGGTATACCACAACAAAACTAACAAGCATGTCCCGGGGTCAAGCTTTATGCACTTAAGCTCTTCGATGAAAGACAAAGAGTCCTTGAAAAAAATACTCTATGAGGCCAATCAAGGGTTTAAGTGATCCCATAATGAAAAATGTATTATAGACTATGTTTGAATTTGCTTATGTCACTTAGTGAAACAGATCAAAAATATTGCGAATAACATAAACACATAAACAATTTGAAAACATATTTAAACACATCAACACAGGAAAATACAATAAAGTTCACAAGACTTTCTAGCTATGTCTCTTAGTCCTTTTTCTTCCAGTGCTGACCTCTTTATTTTGTCTTCAACAAGCTGTTGTAAGCATGAGCTCAAAAACAGAGTCTCAAATCAGAAAATTGACATCACCACCATGTCCAGCTTGAAATTTTGAGTCAAATGAGTGTAAATACGACCACATTTGGCCATAGTGACCTCCAGACCCCGTGGAAAGTTAAAAATCACCATACACCTACAGAAATTGCCTTTCTGCTGCACAAAACCACCTCTACATACAAAAACCACTTTCGGAACCATGCTGGTGGTGTTGTGGGTTCGACACCTGCATAAGAATACATAAAATTTCGGTGGCTTAGATACCTAGCTCCACCACTTAGTATGTTGGTTATCACACTTGTGTTAAGGCACTGGTATATAGAGTGGGAGGTTGTCAAGTCAAAACCCCTGCCCCACACTCTGACCTTTTACATGGTTGTTGATACGATAATATATATCATATATATTATATGATATGGTTTGTTGTGGCTCTTTGTAGTGTTAATATGGTTTATAACTATGGCGTTCATACATGTATTGTAACACATAAATTCCGGTAAAGTGACCGATAGTCATGGGGTTGACCCTGACTATTTGGTCCTTTTCTGGTGGCCCTTATCACACGATAATAAAGATAACCCAATCCTATTGGTTTAACAAGTCATTTCACAGCTTGATCGGTGTGTTGTTTTGATGAGATCTCAACCTTTCCAGGAGGACAAGGGTTTGATCGTCACTGACGCCCAAAATTTTCAGATTTCATGCCAACATTGGGCAAATCAGGATACCACGTGTCAACACTGAATTTGCGCATTTCAACCAATCAAATCACGACACGTCATCAACCTTGATGACATCACCCTGAAATATGGTGCATTTCCAAGATGACATGTGTCCTACTAACATCACCATATGTTGACCGTTGATCTTTGACTTTGACTATTTGACTTTTTGACATTTTGCCCTAGTTTGCCTTGAAACTTTTACTCACCTTAACTTCATCCAAACTCAGATTTATGTGCCATTTGCATCATTGGAATCGTCTCGACGAGCACTTTGACTTGATCCCACTTTGAATTGAATTTGAAGAATTTGATCTCGAAGAAAAACTAAATCCATTTTCGATCACGCCTCCCCACTGGAAGCTTTTGGACCGCCAAAAGTTGGTTTTAGTTATCGATTAAGTGAAGATAAAGTTTGCTCACTTTTCTAATCTCTATCCATCGTGATTTACTTGGATTTGTACATGTGAGTCCAACGTGAATATACTCAACATTTCCGCATCATGAAGTCCTTATCCTCTTGTCAAGCACTGTGTCCTCCTATAGTTCATTGAGATACTCGAGCAAAATATCTTTAATGGAAGGTAGCAGACCTTGCTCTTTGGCATCTTGAATCAATGAAGGTTCATACAATCTCAAGTTTTCAACATTTACGATGGAATATATCTGCATATAATTTCGTAGATCTAGGCAGAAGTAATTTTCACCAATTTGATTAAGTATTTTGAAATGATCATATCTAATTGTTTTCAAATTTTTACATTGCCCTTGCAGTCTTTCTTTATTGATGTACAACTAGACTTGATCACCAACTTGAAATCTATGCTCAACTCAATCCTTGTCATGCTACGTTTGATATATTACTTGGTTTTTATCTAGCTATTCATGTACTGCCTAGTAAATCTCCTCAATTTGTTCAATGAACTTGGTTGCTTTGTCCACATCATCGTGTCCATCAACTACTCTGTCTTTACCAAAGAAAAAATCCAAGGTAGGCTTTGGTGTAAAACCAAAACAAGTCTCCGAAGGAGATCTCTGAGTAGAATAATGTTTTTCATGGTTGTAAGCATGTTGCACATAATAGAAATGATCATCCCAAAGTTTGGGATGCTTGCTGCACTATCCTCAAAGCAACTGTATCACTGTCATGTTGATTGCTTCTGTCTGACCATTTGTTTTCGGATGAAATTCTGTGCTCTTCTTCAACTTTGGTCCATTAACTCCCATAGACTTGACCAAAATTTCCCAACAAATCAAGAATCTCAATTAGATACAATAGAAGTGGGTAACCCAAAATGAACCCATACATTTTTAAGGAACAACTTTACAGTTTGTTCAGCTGTGACTTGTTTATTACATGGTGTCAAAATACACATCTTACTGAACCTATCCACAACTACATACAAATAATCATGGCCCTTTCTATACTTTGGCAACCCCCAACAAAATCCATGGAAACACTTTCCCAAGGATGAGAATGAATTGCCAATGGATTATACAAGCCTAATTTTCTATTACTTGGCTTGCTTGTAGCACACATAGTACATCATTTAATATATCTAGAAATTGTGTTGTAAATCTAAACCAGAAATATTATGATAATAGAAATAACCCAAGAACAGCAAGATAGAAATAGATAGAAATGCTCCTTTAATATCAAACCCTTATGGTAGGGCAACACCGTACATTCACTCCTTAAGGAAGGAGAACACTCCACAAGCCATATGCTTGTTCATACAAGAATACTTCTCTTCATATCCCTCCATATGGAGTCTCTAGCCTCTATATAGGCCTCATACATACAATACCATGCATCATTACCATGGTTACCTCATACCATCAACTAATACCATGGGCCCCTTACATACCACTTGTTGTAGATCTAAACCGAAAATATTATGATAATAGAAATAACCCAAGAATAACAAGATATGAATAGAATAGAAATGCTTCTTTATTATCAAACCCTTATGGTAGGGCAACACCATATATTCACTCCTCAAGGAAGGAGAACACTCCACAAGCCATATGCTTGTTCATACAAGAATACTTCTCTTCATATCCCTCCATATGGAGTCTCTAGCCTCTATATAGGCCTCATACATACAATACCATGCATCGTTACCATGGTTTCCTCATACCATCAACTAATACCATGGGCCCCTTACATTATTATTAACTACTTGTGGTCCCTTACATGACATGGGTTAACCACCTTATTTATTACTATGGCCCATCCCATTATTACATTATTACCCAAGGTACCTCCTTCGGTACCCCATATTACCCCCCTAGGTATATAACAAATTGTCTCATTCATTCATGACCAATAGCAAAATATTTGTAATTGTGAAAATGTCTTACTTATAACAATATGACCTGATATGAGAGAAGTATGTACTTCTCTAATTATGTTAACTCTTTCAGTTTTTGGAATGCATAACTTTCCCAAATGATATAAGATTTTTTCCTTTCTGTAATAATCTAATTCTTCTACCTGCTTGCCATGACTTAAAGTTGCATATACATCCTTAAAATCTGTTTCTTAAGCATATTGTTCTATGTAACTTTCATTATTTACCAAATTCTGCTTAGTTATTGTGGATGCATTTATGATTGGTCCTCATAACATGCCTGTAACCTTATTATGTATGCCCTTATTATATCTGATAACAAGATGAAATTGTTGTAGAAAACCCATCCACCTATAATGTCATGATTGTTGCAATTTAGTTTGTGAGTATAAACATTGTAGTGGTTTATGATCTGTGTGTATGATTGTTTCTTTCCCCATTATGTAATGTTTCTAGTTTTTAACACTCTGAAATAATCCATATAATTATTTGTCATATGTAGGATAGTTAACTACTGCTAATGTGAATGTCTCAAAATGAAAGCATATAGGCTTTCCATGCAGCATCAATACTGACCCCATGGCATATTCAATTGCATCTGTCTCAATCTCAAATGGATGTTGAAGATCTCGCAGTGCTAGTACTAGCAATATACTAATCCTTTCTGTCAATGTGTCGAACGATTTATGTTGTTCGGCACCCCACTGAAACACCTATTTCACACTTATCAAAGCATGTAAAGGAGCTACAATCAAAGAATAGTTAGCAATAAACTTTCTCAAATGTTTCCCTTCCCCTAAGAAACTTCTAACTTCTGTAGTAGTATTGGGCTTAGGCCAATTTACAATGACTTCAACCTTAGAGGGATCTATCTTCAATTCACCACCTCCTACAATATAACCCAAATAATTCAAAGATGTTATACCAAATTCACATTTTGACAGCTATACATAGAGATTTTCCCTTTTCAAAACATCTAAAATATGCTTTACATGCTTAACATGTTCATCCCATGTTCTAATAAAAACAAGAATATCATCTAAATAGTCTATTGCAAAATCATCAATGAATGGTCTAAATACATCGTTCATGATTAGCATGAATGTAGTTGGAGCATTAGTTAAGCCAAAAGGCATAACCATCCATTGACAGAGTCCTTGCTTCGTTTTGAAAGTAGTCTTCCATGCATCCTGTTATGCAACTCTGATCTAATGATAGCCGCTTTGCAAGTCCAATTTAGAGAAGTAAACTGCATCCTTTAATTGATCTAACAAATCATTAATACAAGGAATAGGATAATGATTCTTTATTGTGATTTTATTCAATGCTCTAAAATCAATGAAAATTCGCCACTATTCATCTTTATTTCACACTAACACAATAGGCAATCAACAGGGTGATGTGTGTCGAATAAACTCTTGATCGAGCAACTCCTATGCCTGCTTCTTTATCTCTGCATTTGCTAGAGCAATAACCTATACATTCCAATGCTAGGTAGCGGAGCATCTTACTACAAATAAATCTCATGTTCTATCTCTTGCTTGGGTGGAAGCCCTTTAGTCTCTTGAAATAGAATATCATAATCACAAAAACCTTTTACTAGATCTGCTTTCTGTTTAGGATTATAGCCTCTGAATGCATTGGATTTATCAATATCCTTTTCTTTTACATTCATGATTAAAAATTGTTTACTTTCATTTACAATTCTTTTCATCTGTCCAGAATTCATAAGAGAGAAGTTATCTTTAATTTTATGAGCCCTTACAATATATTCAATTCCATCCTTAGTGAGTTGATACTTATTTTTAGTTCGATAGAAGATAGCATTTTTATCGTACAAATATGGGCTTCCTAATACAATTCCACGTATCTCCAATGGGACTATGTCTAACTCAACCACATCTACTAACTTTGACCCAATAGAACAACAAATTTTACATTGTTTTGTAACTTGTAGCTTAGTTTTATCACACACCCAACCTAATGGGTATGTATTTTTTATGAGGTTTTGTTTCTAGACCCAACTTCTTTACAATTGGTTCAGAAATCAGATTAACTTGTCAACCACTATCAAATAAAGTATCAATTTTAGTATGCTTGGAAATGACTCTTATGTGAAATATCTCATTTCTTTCCCTCACATCATTATCATTATCAATAGAATTTGAATAAGTACCTGTAGATTCTTTAGAATCTTTACCTTTTATACCTGTCGCTATAACCGTTGTCTCGTCACCTTAATTTGATCCTCAGACTTTTTGAATAGTAACAACATTATTTTGCTCTTTGCCTCGAAACTTCTTAGGCTTCAATTCTGGATGCAAAGACTAGCATTGTGCCTCATCGTGTCCTTCCTTCTTACAATGAGTGCAAGAAGGTTTATCCTTCTTCATGGTGTTTGTTTTCTTCTCCTTTCATTTCAATTTCTTCTTGCCTTTATTCTTGCCTTCAATAGGTATGCACGATTTCCCAACATCTGGGGTTACAATTTTACCTCTAGCTTCTAGTTGAGTTGCTTGAACAAATATATCATCTAAGATAGTTGGATTAAACATAAGTATGGTATGTCTCAAATAACTACAAAGACCACCTATGTATTTCAATAATGTTTCTAGTGAGTCCAATGAAATGCCTAATGTTAAAGCTCTCTTATAGAATGCCTGAGTATAACTTTGAACACTTTGACATTTTAATTGATGTAGTGTTTGCCAACTCATCATTTCTTGTTGCATATAATCCAATGGATAAAATTACTTTTTAATGGCATAAAAAAATTCATTCCAAGTTGAAATGATTTTCCAATTCTTTTGGAGATCTTCTTGTGTCTTGCTTACCCACCATACAAGTGCAGTTCCTCCAAGTCAAAGGCTAGCAAGCTGAGTCTTCTTTCTTTCTGAATCGACTTTCTGCACCCTGCAATATACATCAATTTTCCTTATCCAATTATCAAGCTTTGCAGCATTACGTTCTCCATCATAAATTGGCAAATCAAATTTTACGTCTAATTTGATCAAAGAGGCTTTTTTCTTCTTCTTCTTTGAAGAACTAGTTTTATGAGAAGAAGATGATGATGATGACGATGATGGTGATGATGGAGGAGATGGAGGAGGATTTTCTCCCTTTCGTTTATTTTCTTTATGTAGAGGAGTAAAAATGAAAGGTTCATTTGCTCCTTTGTCTGGTTTAGGTGATGAAGTGCCTTCACCTTTACAATTTTTGAACTCATGATACATCTCTTCCACCATGGCACGTATTTTCATGAAACTATCCAAGAATTGGGATTCTGACCTAAGTGGAGTTTCATCTTCCATCCTTCTTTGTGAAAATACCCTTCCAATATTTGGTTTCGCATCAAAATCTCTCCTTCGCCTCATTTGAGCCTCAACTTAGTAAGCATCCAAATTTTCACACAAACTTGTTAAACCTTAAAAACCTTGCCATTGTGATACCACTTAATCCCACAATGAAAAGCGTATTATAGACTTTGTTAATTTGCTTATGTTACATAGTGAAACGGATCGAAAAGATTATGAATAACATAAACACATAAACAATTTGAAAACACATTTAAAGAAATCAACACAACCAAATTTAATAAAGGAGTTCACCAGACTTTCTCGCTATGTGTCTTTCTCCTTTTGCCTCTAGTGCTGACCTCTTTATTTTGTCTTCAACAAGTTGTTACAGGCATGAGCTAAAAAACAGAGTCTCAAATTAGAAAATGGACATCACCACTACGTCCAACTTGAAATTTTGAGTCAAATGAGTGTAATCTTGACCATATTTGGCTACAGTGATCTCCAGACCCTGTAGAAAGTCAAAAACAACCATGCACTTGTAAAAACCACCTTTTTACTACACAAAACCACCTCTGCATACAAAAATCGCTTTGGAAAGCGCGCTGGTGGTGTTGCAGGCTTAACACCTGCATCAAAATATATAAAATTTGGGCATCTCGAATACCAAGCTCTGCCACTTGGTATGTCAGTTATCAAACTTGTGTTAAGGCGTTAGTATATATAGTGGGAGGTTGGCAATTCGAAACCTTCGTTCGACACTCCGGCCTTTTACATGGCTGTTGATACCATATTATGTGTCATATATATTATATGGTATGATCTTTTTGTGGTTTGTTGTGGTGTTAATATAGTTTATAACTATGGTGTTGATACATGTATTGTAACATATAGCTTCCGATAAGGTGACCAATGGTTGTGGGGTTGACCTCGACTATCTGGCCCTTTTCTAGTGGCCATTATCCTATAACAATAAAGATAACCTAATCCTGTTGGTTTAACAAGTCATTCCATAGCCCAATTGGTGCACTGTTTTAGCAAGATCTCACCCATTTTGGAAGGTCAGGGGTTTGTCCTCTGTGACCCCAAAATTTCGGGATTTCATGCCAACATTTGCAAATTTGGGTTGCCACGTGTCAACACCAAAATGGTCGATGTCAACCAATCAAATCATGACAAGTCATCAACCTTGATGACATCATCCTAGACATATGGTGCATTCCTGGGATGACACGTGTCCTGTTGATATCACCATGTGTTGACCATTGATGTTTGACTTTGACTTTTTGAATTTTTGCCCTAGTTTGCCTTGAAACTTTGACTGGCGTCAACTTCTTCATCTGGACTCGAATTTATAGGCCATTTGCACCATTGGAATCGTCTGGACGAGAAATTTTCCTTGGTCCCACTTTCAACTAAATTTCAAGACTTTGATCTCAAACCAAAACTAAATCCATTTTGGATCATTAAGCTTTAAGGCAAGGAATTTTGCGAGAAGGTAGGTAGGAACACCAACGGTATTGACAATGGGCCTCCTCAGGGGGCCCCCTCTTTGGGAATATTTGGAAGCCCATAGATCCTTGGAGTAATGGGGCTTCTCTCAATTAGCTTATGGCTCATGGAAGCCACAGAGTTTCTAGACTTGATGGCAAGAGCCACTGCCCTTGATATATTTTTCACAGATTATTGCAGAGCTTCTTGTATCTTCCACTATTATAGAGATGATCCAACACCTTGCAAAGATAATCCTCTTTGTCAAGGATGATGACACCCCCTCCTTTATCAAATTTTCAAACCACTATATCCTTATTGTGGTTTAAGGATTTTATGGCCTCAAATTCATCTCTGTTGATGTTTCTTCTAGGGGGCATAGGCTTCCTAAGCACAATGGTCGAATTTTTCCTTAGTGTCCTTAATATTATTGGGTAAGCCCTTAATCCCAAACTCTATGTCGCATATAATGTATTTTATTGGGATATTTTTAGGGGCTAGGGAAAAATTTAAACCCTTACTCGAAAGATTAAGCAACCTTGATAAAGAGAAGGCTCATCTCCTTAATCTTTCTTCCAATAATGGTTATAGTAGGCACCTCAGTGAGAAATCTTTCCTCAAGGCGAGCAAGAATTCATTGGTCAAGAAAGACCCTAAACAGAAAGTCTCAAGGGTTCATCTCCCTTTCATCTAGGGGACAACTGATCAGATTGATAGAATTCTCAGGAAGCATAATGTTCCTTTACCTTTAGAACCCTTAACGTAACTCCCTTAGATTGGTAAAAGACTCGATTCACCCCAAGGACATGAAAGATGTCTATGTTATTCCATGTTCCTGTGCGATGCCATATCTTGGTGAGACTGGTTGCTCTATTAACCAAAGGATTAATGAACACTCAGGTGACATAAAACATAGGAGAACCCAGTCTTCCACCCTGGCTGAACATGCAGAGAATATGAAGCACCATGTATGCATTGAGGAAGCCTATGTTATCACCAAGGTGGTGCATTTCCATCACCGAAAACTTGGGGAAGCCAAAGAAGTCAAAAGAAGGTTGATAAACCTTGATAGAGATGATGGCAGGAAAATTAGTAGTTGTTGGATCCCTGCCCTCTCCTCCTAGCCGCCTCCCCATTTTTTCCCTCCCTCCCCCCATACCTGGATCATTTCCTTGTTTT
>APFE030588687.1:19675-41170 GCA_000404065.3 Pinus taeda
TTTTCCTATATACCATGGAGATTCGCCCATTTATTATACTTATAAATTTAGGGGGGGTTCTTAAAATTTTCCCTGCATTGAAGGGAATATAATAAAAAGTCAAGCTAGTAGTCCCAGTTTTGGGATCCAGGGGAAAATATTTGTGTATATGTGTTTTATGTGTTATGCCCTCGCATTTGTTTATTTTCCGTTCTTAGCATTCGTATGTAGGTAATTTATGTACAAAGTTAAAACCTACATTTGGTATCAGAGTTGTTTTGGCTTCAAGGGGATGCCTTTTTTGTTGAGGGGTTTCACTTAGGCCTATGGTAGACCCTGTTTAGTGGGAGATCTGCGAGATCGATTCTGGTGGTGAAAGAAGATGTCGAGCAGTGGAAAGATAAAGATCGAGAAATTTAATGGTCAGAGTTTTGAGTTATGGAAACTCAATATGGAGGATCTGTTGGTGGATAAATATAAGTGGATCGTGGTAGATCCAGGTAATAAACCAACAGGAGTGTCCGATGAAGAATGGAAGAAGTTGGATCAGAAAGCAAAGAGCACAATATGATTGTGTGTCTCAGATTTAGTATTGTTGAATGTATCAAGGGAATTTACGGCGAAGGCTTTGTGAGACAAGTTAGGGACTTTGTACTAATCTAAGTCTCTGGTGAATAAACTGTTCCTATGGAAAAAGTTGTATAACCTGAGGATGAAAGATGGAGACACGGTGACAAAGCATCTGAATGCATTTAATACTGTGGTAAGTCAGTTAACGTGTGTTGATATTCAAATTTCAGATGAAGATAAGTGCATTAGTTTGTTGTGTTCTCTACCAGATTCATGGGATAGTTTGGTTATTGCAATAAGTAGCAATGAAATTGCCTTGCAATTTGATGAAATAGTCTCATCCTTGCTGATGAAGGAAATGAGATGGAAAAATATGGAGAGTTACAATGGTGATGCCTTGTCTATATGAGGACGGTCCTAGAACAGAAACAAAAATAAGTCATCGAGTGGGAGATTTAAATCTAGAGGGAGCTCTAAATCTCTAGGAAAACCTGTAAAGGTGGTGTGCTGGAAATGTGGAAAGGAAGGGCACTACAAAAGGGATTGTAAATCTAAAGCTCCCAAAAAGGGAAAGGGATCTGATGATGCTCCTTTTACAGAGGCGAAAACCACCTCAGATGAAGGTGGGGATGTATACTTGGATTCTTCAAGTATACATATAGATCATGAGGCATGGTTGATTGACTTAGGTGCATCTTTTCACTTCACTCCCCATAGAGAGTGGTTGTGTGAGTATCAGAAATAAGATGGTGGTGATGTCTTCTTGGGGGTTGATAGGAGGGCTAGAATCTTTGGTTGTGAAAAAGTAAAGTTGAAGTTGCAAGGTGGAAGGGTTAGAACACTTCTGGGTGTTCTGGAAATTCGTGCCTTGGCCATAAATCTGATTTTTGTAAGTAAGATGGATGATGCAGGTGTAAAAATATTGTCCGAGAATGATACCTGCAAGATGGTTCAGGGAGCACTGGTATTGATGCAGGGAGTTTGGATTGGAACTTTGTACAAGCTACAAGGTAGCATTGTTGTTGATTGGTGCAACAATTATGTGGTTCCTGAAGGTGGAGCAGAAAATCTAGTGGTCTCTGGAGAGAAGACCATGTTGTGGCATCAAAGGCTTAGACATATTGGATAGAAGGGCCTTTGAATACTTCATGGTAAAGGTATGGTAGAAGGTATGAGTAATAGCTCTCTGGATTTTGATTTCTCTGAAAATTATGTATATGGGAAGTAGAATCAGGTGAGTTTCCCCTCTAGTGCTATGAGGGTGAAATAGATATTAGACCTTGTGCACAGTGATGTGTTTGGACCTATGAAAGTTCCCTCACTTGGAAAACCAGACAAAGAAAAAGATAAAGGTGCTAAGGATAGATAACGGTGGAGGGTTTTGCAGTAAGGAATTTGAAGAATTCTATAAGAAATGTGGTATAGTACGACAGAAGACTACTCCATATACACCTTAGCAAAATGGAGTTGAAGAAAGAATGAACAAGACATTGATGGAAAGGGCAAGAAGCATGTTAAGTGGTGCCGGGTTAGGACAGGAATTCTGGGTAGAGGCGGTGTAGACAACATGTTACCTGGTCAACTGATCACCTTCATCATCGTTCGAGGATAAGACTCCACAAGAGGTATGGACTGGTAAGAAACTATCTCTTTCACATCTTAGGGTATTTAGAGGTGATTCATATGTACATCTTCCAAAGGAGAAATGAACCAAGTTAGATAGTAAATCTGAAAAGTGCATCCTTATTATGTATAAGGATGGTTTAAAGGGTTATAAGGTTTGGAACGCAGTAATAAGGAAGGTTGTGTACAACTGATATGCGGTGTTCAGAGAGGTAAAAGATGCTATTAAACATGATGTCCAACCAAAGGAACCTAAGAAGATAGATTTTGAGCTAAAGGAGGGAGAATCAGACACTACAACAGAAGAGGAATCATAAGATGAAGAACCACAAACACCAGGTGTGAGAAGATCATTTTGAGAAAGAAGGCAGCCAGAAAGGTATAGTCCATTTGCTTTCTGTTCAAATTTTTCTTTATCTATTACTGATGATGATCTCAGAACTATGAAGGAAGTAGTAGATTTAGAGGATGGAAAACTCTGCAAAGAGGCCACAGGTGATTAAATTACATCTTTGCACAAAAATAAGGCTTGGGATCTGGTGGAGTTGCTGGCTCGAAGGAAACCCATTGGCAGCAAATGGGTGTTCAAGAAGAAGACAAATGAAGAGACAAAGGTGGAGAAATTCAAAGCTCAGTTGGTAGCAAAAGGTTATTCCCAGGTGTCGGGAATTGATTTTGGTGATATTTTTTCTCCTGTTGCCAAGGTAACTTCTATTAGATTACTTTTATCTATGGGTGTTGCTTTTGATTTTGAGGTAGAACAGATAGATGTAAAGACAACATTTGTTCACAGGGATCCGGAAGAGGAAATGTACATGAAGCAACCTGAAGGCTTTGCAATGAAGGCTAAGAAAAAACTGGTATGCAAGTTAAAGA
Source organism: Pinus taeda (assembly GCA_000404065.3). Lineage (NCBI taxonomy): Eukaryota > Viridiplantae > Streptophyta > Pinopsida > Pinales > Pinaceae > Pinus > Pinus taeda. The sequence continues at coordinate 22,724 of APFE030588687.1, forward strand.
AGTCTTTGTATGGGACTTTGCTTCACCAGAAGAAAAGTAGATCATTGTCCATATTTTAAATTAATTGGGGATCGTGTTATCTATCTGGTCTTGTATGTGGATGATATGTTGCTAGTTGGAAATGACAAAGAAATTATCCAAGATTTGAAGACCCAATTGTCCTCCAAATTCGACATGAAAGATATTGGTGCTGCAAACTATATTTTGGGCATGGAAATTAAAAGAGATCGGGCAAAGAGGAAGCTATGGTTAAACTAGAGGAGGTATGTGGAGACAATATTGCAGATGTTTAATATGTAGGATAGTAAACTGGTGAAGGTTCCTATTCATGTAGGTGTAAAGTTATCTCTTGAACAGTTTCCCAAGACACAAGAAGAGGAAGAGGACATGTCTCATGTTCCATATGTAAGTGTAGTTGGTAGACTAATGTATGCGCTGGTCTGTACTAGCCCAGACATTGCACATGTAGTGGTAGTATTGAGCAGGTTTATGTCAAAACTAGGGAAGGAGCACTAGATAGAAATGAAGCGTGTTTTCAAGTATTTGCATGGCACTAGCGATTATGGTTTGTGCTATGAAAGAATACTAGGATTAGAAAGAGTTTTGAATATTTGTGGCTTTGTTGATGCAGACTGGGCTGGAGATCTGGATTAGAGGAGATCTACAAGTGGGTATGTTTTTAACCTATTTGGAGGAGCAGTCAGCTAGATGAGTAAGAAACAATATGTAGTGGCATTATCAACTACAGAGGCAGAATACATGGCAGCCACTCATGCAAGCAAGGAAGTAGTTTGGTTGCAGATATTGTGTTCAAGTATGGGGTTAGTAAAGGGAACTATAAGCATAGATTGTGAGAGCCAAAGTGCAATTTTCTTGGGAAAGAACCCTACTTATCATTCAAACACAAAGCAAATTGATGTTCAATATCACTTTGTGAGGGATATGATAGAAGACAAAAAGGTGTTGCCAGTAAAGGTCGACACTTTGAAGAATACTGCAGATGCATTGACAAAATCTGTGAGCTTTGAGAAGTTCTCTCGGTGTAGAAAACAATGGACATGTCAGGGCTGGATAAATGACTATGCTCTCCTATGGTTCCCTATGCAAAGAAAACAACAAGTGGGAGAATGTTGGGTTGTGTTATATTCTTTACATGACTAGCCCACGTATTGAACCAGGGGGTTAGAGTGAGGGCAGAGCCCCCCCTCTATTGCGCCGATTGTGCAACAAGGGGGTCACAAGGGGGTTGTCATCCCCCCCAATCCGGGGGGTTTGAGGGGAGCGGGTAGCCCCCCTCTACGAGGTCTGGGCCAGCGCCCTTTGAATTTTTTTTTTTGGACCCTATATTAGGTCGGGCGGACCTACCTATGGTTTGCAGTCCATGGTTTTGGAGGTGATAGTTTTTTGGTCCATGGTATTGGATGCTTCAGCATGTATAAATATGTATTGTAACATTGAAAGGAATATAATGAAAAATCAAGCTGGTAGTCCTAGTTTTGGGATCTAGGGGAAAAAATCTATGTATATGTGTTCTATGTGTTACGCTCTCACATTGTTTATTTTCTGTGTTTTAGAATTCATATGCAAGTAAGTTATGTAAAGGGATAAAACCTACATATATGAGGTTACTGGGCAATTGTCACCTTTATTTTTCTAAACATCCCACTTCCACTAGGGTATAACTTTGTTCATTAAATATAAGTAGTACCTTAACTATAAAATGTTATTGTAAAAGAGTGATACTCCTAAAATATTGCTGACCATAAGTGAGATGAAAACACAATTCTTACTGATTCTTTGAGACATTTTGTGCAGATCATAACGATAGATTTGCACTTCTCAAATTGAATGCAGAGATTTTGTTCTTGGTCAATTTAACTTTTGTAATATATTTTATACTGGGCGATGTCTCTAAGGTCATGCATGCAAAGACCTTGAATGTACCATCATAACCTTTTAAACTCAATTTTACTATACCTATTAGGTTATGTCTATGGTTAGCTATATATAGGTAATCAATAATATCTTTCTCCCCATCTTATTTTGGTGAAGACTGAAACAACATATTTACATAAGCCCTTGACTTGATATTCAACTCCAAAATCAATTTATTATTTAATAGATGTATCAATGATAGAGAAACAATATTTATTACCTATCATACCATTTTCGTAGTCATTGACTGTCACCCAAGGATCCTCTGGTTATGTTGCATGAAAACAAATTTCTTTGAGTGTTGATTTTTAGTGTTGGAGACATTATCTATTCAAATTTTTCATATATAATGGTTTATTTCTTCTTTCACTTTCAAAATTTTTGAACCTTTTTTTTGTCGGAACATTGAAATTTGGATTTGTTTATCCATTTTTTTACTCTTCCACCATAAAATTGACATTGTTTAGACTGATTTAATTTTCTGATTACCTATTCCACTTTGCCCTCTACCTCTACCTTTACCAATAAATTCTTGAATCTTGAATTCGTTGTCTAATTATTCATATTCCATTTTCATTCTTCATTAATTTGACAAGGAATAACCCATTATTTTATTTAATATTAGTTTATAAAAGTGTTCTGCACTTGTAGGGCAATGAAAACTATTTCAAATTTCTTATACAAGCTTCCAAATTTTTTCATAACAATTTTATAATTTTTAGTCCTCTTAACCCTAAGCTAACTCACAACTCCCATAAATTTCGTCATCGATTAGTCAATGTTCTACTCCTCCTTCATCCTAAATGCTTCAAATTGTCTCCTTATGGTTTGAAGCTTAACTTTATTCACTTTGTAATTAACCTCATATTATAACTCCAATATATCCTAGTGTTCATCTATACTAAATTCTCTTGTTATATTCAGAATTCTTCAACCATCATTTGAATTTTAGATGCAATGCCAAATATTCTCTCCTTTTTTACTTTCTTTGGAAGATGATTTCTTTCAGATATATTCATAGCTTGCAAAAATATTTGATTAGTCTTGAATAATCCCTTCTCCATTGGTTCCCAACGTCTATAGAGTTGTACGAAGGTGTTGATCTTCAAATATTAGAGCTCATAAATTTTCTCAACAAGAAGTAGTCATGTTGTTCACCCTAGAATACTTTTAGAATCCATTTAAATAATAGAAAAAACACTTTTCATACCAAGAGAATCTGTTTGTTTCCCAAAAATGTCAATTTTCATTATGCTCTACATAGTAAACACTAAAAAAACACATGCTTTTGAGCTATGTCATTGTCATGACTTCGGTTCCATTCTGAGAGAAAGAAAGAACCAGTGTTATTTTTCCTTCTTTAGTTTTCTCCTACTATTATAAGAGGCTCTCATATTTATCCTATGACCAGTATAAAATTATTATGGGGTACTATCAATATCATCAAAACTATTGTTAGATTCCCCTTTTCTCTGAATAGCATAATGATGTTTCTACCTTGAATTATTCTCACAAAAATAATATGTAGATATAAAGATTATTCAACTGTGAAGTGCACTACAAAATACACATATCCACCTTAATAACACATCATTCTCAACACTGAGCTCTCTAGTAGGAAGCTCAAGATGAATATTTGAAACTTTGTCAAAAATTTTACCAACTTTCCTAGAGAATGATATGAAATGTTTGTAAAAATTACATTCTTCATCCTCAATTTGACGAAAAAATTCCTTCTTCAATGGTGCATATTGTGGCCTATAGAACAAACATTTAGAGAACCTTACACTGTTATTACAAACTAGGAACAAATTTTCAGCTTTTCTAGATAATCTACCTTGCCTCTACTCTTCCAACAGTCTTATGAACTTCTTTTGATATTGTGTTGTATTGTAGGAAGCGGCTAATAGTAAAAGCACTATCGGTTATTCATTTCACTTGCATCATTAGCATAGGTTTATATAAGAAAAAACGAATTGTACACTATCATCGTCCAATCAAACCATTTTACATGTTAGTAAAATTGACTATATAATACAGACTTGGTCAAACTAACTATATAATGCACTATATAATGTTACTGAAATTGGAAATGTGAGAAGTTTTCCTTAAATATATATAGTAAGGATTGGTAAAGTTGTGCATAGATATAATGAAGTTTGACAACATATTTATAAGAGTAAGGGAAATACGTATCCAAATATATCAACTAAAAATTAACTCAATTAAACATGGTCAATATTGTAAAAAAATTTATGGTGATATAAATAGATATAAAATAGGAAGAAAAATCAAATTTATAAATAAAAATATTGTAGTTTACTTAATAGTAGTATTAATATTCAAACTATCAATAGAAAAAAAATTATTGTTAAAATATTATTTCTCCTTTATTGTATTTATAGAGAGGTTGAAATTATTTTCTTATATGAAAGGTTAGACGTCTCAGTATTTTTGCTTTTTTTCCCAGTTTTCAGTGTTGAAATTTATTTTAAAATTTTAATTAAAACATAATATTTTATGCTATTAAATAAAATTTAATTTAATGCTTTTTAATATATCTAATGTCACTTCATGGAATAAAACAAATATGTATCATATTATTTATCTCGATTATTATTGAATTGGCGTTCTAGGATTCTAAATCTTTCTCTTTTTATTCACCAGTTCTGCCTCGACGCGAATCTGTCATTGCTGAAAAGCGCTTTACAGTTACAACCACACTAGTAGAATCTCAATGTTGACAATACATCATTTCATGTTGGCCATAGATAGATGCTCCCTTCGTTTGAAAGAAAAGATGCTCCTCTGCTATCCTTACGAGACATATACTTCAAAAATAAAGTGTGCACATAAAGGGATTAAGTATTCCCTCTGTCGTTTAAATAACGATATCAGAGGTAGGTGTATATATTTATCTATCTCATCTGGGGTCGGTCCATCCTCCCTTTATCTATTTATATACCTTAAATCGAGTTGCTGCATAATCTCGTAGGCAGGCAGCCTAGTTTGCTGGACTGCCCTTTAGCTTCCTTGTAGTACAAGAGAATGAAGAGGTAGAAGTAGAAGTAGAAGTACAGAGTGTTACTCAGCCAAGAATGATTTGCCCACAGTCACACACGCGACCTAGTTAGATGGAAGAATGGCAACTAATTGAATACGAGGTGCCATCCTACTCAATAACTCAATTCAGCTGGTTTGTGGGCAAACATTCTTGGCGTAGCAACCCGCTGTGCTTCTCAACCCACGCGGACGGAATGGCTATGGCTATGGCCAAGGCTAGGATCAAGATGAAGCCCCACGTGTTGTGAGAATGGTTAATAATTGAAATGGTTTTGTCGAATTTATTGTGATCGAATGTGCGTATTGTTTCATCGAATTTATTCATTCTAGTCGAACGTGTGCGATAGATTTTTATATTCTTCTATCGTTCTCATCCAATCGATATATTGTCCATGACAAAAGTTTTTCTTTTCGATACTCGTCTCCCTGCAACGACCACGTGATGTCTCGGCGGAATATTAAATTGGCCGTTTTCTTTTAGTCTCAAAAAACAGTTGTGAATGGAAAGAAAAATTAACCGCAGAAAATTCATATAGAGGAACACACGAATGTGACACGGCAGGAGGTCGATTGTTACGAAAACTGGTTATACGTTGTAACAAAAGTTAACCACAGAAAATTGATATAGAGGAACATATGAATTAAAACGAATTGGTATTAGTATGATGGAAACAAACTCAAATCATTCTTTATTGTTCTACATATATGTAGAATCTCGAATCTCTATCTAGCTTTCAGTGTTATGTGAAACATAGAATATTATATAGGATATCGTTGAAGTCTTATGTTAATGAGAGCCAATCAGAATATATATAGAGAGATGGGGAATGACTCCTTAGATTATTATATTTTTCATAGTTAATTACATAATATAATAAGGAAAGCACCACACTTATTCACATAATCATTATGAAATATAAAAACATATAATATAATATTAAACTCTAAAATTGATTTTTATCTTTATGTTTTAGTGAATAGCAGGAGATATTCATGAGTTTTTAGTGAGTAATATTATAACATTTTAGTTAGAATTATTTTCATTTTAGATTTATCATGAATTAAGAAACATAAAAAATTTAAAGGTGTAGAATTTTATTTAATTTTTTTTATGTTGAAGAATTTATTTCTATGAATGTATAAAATGGATGTAGAATTTCATAATTGTTTTGTTTTCACATTTTTTTCCTTAATTTTCCTTTTTTTTCATCATGAATATCAATTCAATAAAAGCAATAAATTATAGATTTTGATGAGGTAAAAATTTTTATATGTTTTATTTTTCATATTCGTTAATGCAACTTACTCTTATGTTAAATATTTCTTTAGCTATGGAATTAACATGATTTTGCAGCGATTTTATAAATCTCGGCTACCTCCATAGTTTGTGGGGTTATGGTGCGCCAATGAAGCAAAGAAGCACATGGGTAGTTGAGGATTGATCCCCTCATGGATCTCCTCCTATTCACTCTAACCAATTCACTGAAGGAATCAAACAGTGGCATGGTCAAACACATAACAACAGAAGTCTGAATGCATCATGTTTCTTTGATTCGCTTTCCAAATAACAAATCAATGAGACAATGTTTTTTCTGTTTAGTTTCAAATTTGAATAATGATTAATCAACGGACCTGTAAGTGTAGAAGTTTCAAACTACTGAACACACATTTTTTATATATGTATCCTCTGTAAATGATATGAAAGAAGTAATAGTTAGTTGTTGAAGAATTGTTAAACAGAGCTTTGTTCTCGTATTAATTGAAGTTACCTTTTTGTGATTCGATGCGTATGTGAGTGTGATTTACAACTGTTGGATGTAGAGGGCCCCTGCACATAGTCAAGGTTTTAGTTTATTTCATTTTATCATTTTATATTGTTTTCGCTTAATCGCTCTGTGTTATTGCATTATCACTGTATTCTAGTTTAGTTTCTTTACTTTGTTGCTTTCATTATTTTGTCATAACTTTGTTATTTCATTCATCATTTTGTTATTTTGTTTGCGATTAGAGTCATTTAATTGTTTAGTTCTTCAATATTTTTTGCTTAATCACAGTCATTATTTTTATGTTGTCAGAGTTAGAACTTATATCTATTATGTAGTTAGCAATTAGAAGATTACTTTCATGCTATTTAAAATCAAAATTTGTATATATTTTGCAGACAAGATTTTGAAGCATCGTTAGAATAATTAGAACTTCAATACTTTGTTTTATAGGAGGAAGGTGATTAGATAGGTTTATAATTTTAGGATAATTAGCATAAGATGTTTAAGGATGATACTCAACATAAATATGACCTGATAGATTAATCTAACAATAGCTTAAACTTCCACTTATTAACTTGTAGAAATCTAACTCTAATCTAATAGGAATCTAAATAACAATAGAAATCCAAAAACAAAGATAACCATCATCTTACAAATTAAAGGAAAGGCTTGTAGCATATAGAGTGCACCTTCACTACCTTCACTTCATAATTTTACCAACTCTAGTTGATAATTTATTCCTGCAATTTAAGAACATTAAATTGACCAAGCATTTTGGCGCAGTTGTGAGGGAAGTGGAAATAGAAGACTTTGAAAAAATCAAATAAAAACATGATATGCATAGGGAAAGAGACTCTAGAGGTAGGTTTGTAGGTTAAGGAAGAAGTTTAATTCCTACATCATCTCTCACTCCACCACGACCTCGTAGTGCCACACCACCCACACAAACTCGAATTCCAGCCATAGCAAGCTAATATAGACTTCCTGAAGCCTTAAGAGTGAAATCCAATCCAAAGGTTCACCAACTTGATTAACAGAGTCTATGATAGAAGTAGATCCTACAACACCAACAAGTGGAATATTTTTCCTATGTTAAACTAGAGAACAACTTTTAGCTCAAGAGTTGGAAGTGCCTATTCAAAAAGAAGACGAAGAAACTTACTTCAAACCATTGATAGAGGAACCAGAAGAGCTAGAAGAAAAACTAGATAATCCTATTGTAGAACCATATATCCATTCTAAGGAATCCATCATGGTTGAGGAAGGAGAAGGAGAAGCACACAATGTCAATGGTGAACAACATATGATTTGAGGAGGAGGAGAAAACATATGAGGTGGAAGAGGAGGTGGTAGAAGTAGAGGAAGTGGAAATCCATAACCTTTTTGGTTCCCTATCATTGATGAGGATACAACATTAACAATGAAAAATATCTCATCTTCTATCCTCCCCAAATTTCATGGAATAAGAAGTGAAGACCGAGAGACATTTCTCTTTGAATTTGAAGTATTATGTAGATCATATGATTATCTACATGATGCCCAAAAACTAAAATTGTTCCTTGCAACCATAAAGGATTCAACATTTAAATGGTTTATGAGTTTAGAAATGAATTTTATAAGGACATGGGCACAAATGAAATATGCATTCTTAGAGAAATATAAGGATTATTGTATGCCTCATAGCATTCAAGATGTAGTCTTCAAAATGGTACAAAATGTAGATAAGAATTTTGAAGACTTTGTCGAAAGATTTATTTATAATGTAAAAACTGCAAAAATGAATAATCTGGATGACGAAATTTTGAAAGCTCTCTTACTGAAATCCATTAAAGATGATTGGATTGATATTCTCAGCCTAATGGGAAAAGGAGATATTTCACAGTTACCATTTGCATATATTTCTCATCTATGTGTACATATTTCAAGAGGTAAAGAAAGAACACGGAAAAATTAAAGGGGTCCTTTTTTATCAAGAGTAAATAAATTTGTAGCAGGGACATTAAGTAGGGAAAAAATAGATAGTTTTCTTGATAACTTTAAAAAAAATATTTTAGGGAGTCTCAGTGAGAAAATTGACAGCCTTAAAATTCAAAACAAGTAGAAAGCTGAAAATTTTGCATTATCCATCTTTTGTCCTACGTGTAGAAAGAAACATGGTATGAGAGATGTCCTTTAGATTTAAAAAGCATAGAAACATGTGTTATAGGTGCGGAAAATCAGCATACAAAAGCATGTCCCTCTATACCAAGCCTTAAGGTTGTGTTTAGTGAAGAAGGAATGCCAAATCAGGTAGACCCTCTTTACTTTATTGCCAAAAGACCATGGAAAAATTCTTAAACAAATAAATCTCAAGGTTTTAATCCTCAACAATTTGTACAATATTCACAAAATAATTAGAATCCACCTATGCCGTGGCAACCTTGGGCTCAGCCACAATCCCGAAATCAAGGATGGCAAAATCCTTATGGAAGATATTCTCAATATGAATAATATTTGCTGCCTTATCCAAATTTTCAGCCACAATACTTCCCTCAAACCAACCAGTTACCTGAAGCTCAAGCTCAAAATGAAAATCCACAACTTTCTATGCCATTTTCATAAAGACCGAATCAATTACCCATTCAACCACTCCCAAATCCAAACAATAAAACTTCGTAACCTGTTTACAACATAGAAGGACAAAATCCTCAAACTTATATGGTAACTCCATTAGATTTGAATAATGTTCAATTAAGGTTTGGTAGAGTACTAGAAATGAAGGAACCATCTATTGTTATTCAGAAAACAAAAAAAGAATTGTAAAAAAGATAATAACTTTGAAGAAGATATTTACTCTCCTCAGAAAGAAAATATTGAAATAAAAAATCCTACACATTTTAATAATATTCCTATTATAGAACAACCTTCAGTATCTATCTCAAGACCACCTTTTCCTGAAAGGTTGAAACTCAATAAAGGAGTAGAAAAAAAATCATATTGCATGATTATGATATGTTAGACAAATTATAAAATGTCTATATAAAAATTCCTTTATTACAAGAATTAAAAGAAATACTGATTTTTGCAAAAGTTAAGGAATTGCGTAGTAAAGGACCAGAAAGAAAAAGAAAAGAAATAAAAAGAATTCAACTAGTTGTGAGATTGCAAATATCATGATGGGAACATTCAATACAATACACACCAACATTGTTACCTAATATTCAATACACACCAACATTGCTTCCTGATATTCAATACACACCAACATTGTTACAATTAGTAGGCAGGTTTGTAATTAAACGTGATGGGGTGTTAAAAGATATATATGTATCCTTATATTCTTGGGAATATCCAGTTGATTTCATGATTCTAACATCCAAGAATAATTGTGGAAGACATCCATTAATTTTAGGAATGCCATGGTTAGCTACAACCGATGATTTTATCCATTGTAGTTCAGGAGACATTCTTATCTCAGATGGAATCTCGAAAAAGAAATTTACATTGTACCCACCTGTAAAAAGAACGATAGAAGTAGAAAATGAACAATGGATAGATAATGATAATGATATACAACTAGTTTTCACTATTGCACAAATAAATGAAGAGGATCAAATCTTAAATTCAATAGAAAATAATGAACCCTCTTTATATTTTGACAATAGTCAAAATTTTCAAGAACAATGTAATATTGAATATCTATCATCTAGACAAATGTCTTTACATTCTACGAAAAAGTTTGGAAATTCTTTAATAGAAAATTTTCCAGGAAAAAGCTTGGACATCAATGAAACCCCAGAAGAATTACAGAAAAAAAATTGATAGAAATATTGAAAAGACACTCTTCTGCGTATGCATGGGAATACACTCATATGAAGGGAATTTAGTCGAAAACATGCATGCATAATATTTATATTGAATAAAATACTATACCATTTTGATAATCACAAAGAATACTGAATCCAAACATAAAAGAAATTGTTAAAGGGCAATTGGTGAAATTGTTAAACGTAAATTTCATTTATCCAATATTAGAGAGTCAATGGGTTTCACCCCTAGTAATCGTTCCTAAGAAAAGTGGAAGATATATAGTATTCATTGATTACAGGGAATTAAATAAATAAACTTTGAAAGATCACTTTCCATTTCCTTTCATAGATCAAGTTTTGGATACATTAGCAACAAAAATATATTTGTCATTTTTGGACGGTTTTAGTGGGTATAATCAGATTTAGGTAGGACATGAAGATCAAGACAAAACCACATTCACCTTTCCATGGAGGACTTATTCCTACCGATTACTCGCTTTTCGATTATGCAATTCTCCAACAACATTCCAAAGAGCAGCACTAGGAATTTTCTTTGATATTATTCATGATTGTGTGGAAGTGTATATGGATGATTTTATAGTTTATGGAAATTCTTTTGAATAAGCAATTGAAAATTTAGAAAAAAATCTCATAAAATGCAAAGAAGCAAATCCTTCATTAAGTCATGAAAAGTGTTTTATGATGTTTAATGAATGAATTGTTTTAGGTCACCATATTTTAAGAAATGGAATTAAGGTAGACTCATGTAAGGTAGAGATTATTTCCAAATTATCAATCCCAAGTTGTCAATGAGATGTTAGGAGTTTCCTTGTTTCACTGGATATTATAGAAGATTCATAGAAAACTTCACAAATATTGTATCTCCACTCTTCAAATTAGTCACCAAAGATTTTGAATTCAGTTGGAGCTATAATTGTCAAAAGGCTTTCGAAACTTTGAAAAAGAATATCTCTGAAGCACGCATATTAAAAGTACCTAATTGGAAATTTCCTTTTCATATAACAACTGATGCTTTAGACACAACTCTAGGAGTTGTGTTAGGACAAAAAGACCTCACTCCTTATGCCATTTATTGTACTAGTACAAATTTAGCTACTGTAGAGCTAAATTATATTGTAACTAAGTTTTTAGTTGTCATTCATGCCATTATTAAATTTAGACATTACATTATTGGCTATGAAACTTTTGTTCATACATACCATTCTGCCATTAGATATTTAGTGAATAAACTAGTTAATAATGGTAGAGTAACAGCATAGTTATTACTGTTGCAAGAATCCAATATCACCATTCTACACCGACCTCGAAAAGAAAACAAAATTGCTGACTTTTTATCTAGAATTCAAAATGATAACAATGATATATCTCTAGAGGATAAGTTTCTTGATGAATATATTTTTGCAGTATCTACTAAATCACCTTGGTTTGTAGATATTGCCAATTATTTAGTTTTAGGGAAGTTACCCTCCTATTTGTTTCCTAGAGAAAAGAGAAGAATAATCCAAACAAGTGCATCTTATTCATGAATAAATGAAGAATTATACAAGATAGGACCATATCTCATCATCTGAAGGTGTGTAAGAGAAAATGAAATACCTAAAATACTTAGAGAATTCCATGATGAACCATGTAGGGGTCATTTTGCTGAAAAATATTGCTTATAAATTCCTTCACTTAGGATATTATTGGCCTTTGTGTTTTAAGGATGCCAAGGAATATATTAAGAGGTGTGATAGCTGTCAAAGAATGAGGAAACTTGTTCCTTTAGACGAGATGCTACTATAGGCTTGGGTACACATTGAACCCTTCAAAAAATGGGCTTTAGATTTTTTTGACCAATTAATCCATCTTCAAAAAATATATATATATTCTTGTATGACTTGATTATGTTACTAATTGGGTAGAAGCTAAAGAACTTTCATTTTCTACTAAAAATGTTGTAGTTTCATTTCTTTTTGAGGATATTTTTACTTGTTTTGGTGTTATAAGAGAAATTTTTTATAGATCAAGGAAAGAAATTTACATCTAGAGTAATGCAAAATATAGTGGAAGGATATAAAATTAAGCATAAGAAGTCTACACCATAGCGTGGACAAGAAAATAGATGGGTAGAGTCTACCAACAAAGTGATTGAAGCAATGCTCAGCAAGATAGTTCGCTTACACAGAAGGGACTACGCAGAAAAGCTTCTAGAAGCTTTATGGGCCTACCCTACCACATGGAGAAGCACTACAGGACATATTACCTATGAACTTTTTTATGGGAAGCAAGTCTTATTTCCAATTGAGTTCCAGATTTAGGCCTACAAGAAAGCAACCAAGTCGGGACATGAATTATAAGAAGCATGAAAGAAAAGAATGGGACAACTCAATCAGCATGATGAAATAAGGAAAGATGCTATCCATAAAACTATTTTAGTCCAGCAACAGAGATATAGATGGCATGGTAAATACATCAAAGAAAGAAAATTGCAGTCAGGAGATTGTGCATTACACTTTGATTCAAAGTTAAAAAATTTTGAAGGAAAGTTTCAAACTAACTAGTTTTAGCCTTATGAGATTGAAAATGTTTTTGATAATGGAGCAGTTAGAATTAGGAATATTGATGAAGAAATTGTTCCTCTCTTAGTGAATTGACATTGTCTCAGGATCTATCATAACCCAATGACAAAGGAGATATTTGTGAAGTTTTTCCTGGATAACTTTGATTTGAAGTTGGTCAAGAAGAATTCTTCTTCTTCTCCTCTTAAAATTTTCTTTTTCATATATATATATACATACATACATACATATATATATATATAATATAAATATATATATTATAATATATATATATATAATATATAATACAAATGTGTGTATAAACATGAAAACCAATAGTTGTTGGCATGTTTATCTAGAAAATTCAAGGTGAAAACCAAGAATTCTTGGCATCTTAAATTTTCTTTGTATCCCATTTTATAGAATTCCATCTTATTTGATCCCTTTCTTTTCAAAAATAATAAATAGATATAGAATTGTTGATTTTCTACAGCTCTGATGACCTTCTACACCCAATTTGCCATACACTTTTGTTGATACAATTGAAGGAATGATTGACTCCCTCTACTGCAAAGTACTTGAAGACAGCATAAAAGGAAACCAAAGGTTAGCAAGAAAGTAATTCAAAGGTATGCACTTCTTTAATTTAATAATAGGGATCAAACCATTACATATATGAATTATAACACGTAGTACTACAAAAAAAAAAAAAAAAAAAAAAAAACTCAAAATCATTATTACAAAGAGCTGATTGTGTCATATCAAATCATGCATAATCTACCATTCAATCCCAATCATCATAACTCATATTTCAATCCACTGAATCGGCTGCCCATGCACATGAATGATGTTAATGGATAGATTCTACCTCATTCCCTTATACCCTCACTACCTACACTCTCATTATTCCATTACTCACACCCTCGACCTTTCCGCTCTAAAACCCCAACCAGATATCCTATGTTGTCAAACAAACTAGTTTTGAAACGAAGCTTCTTGGCCATGGGACTGTTATTGGAAATGTGTTGTATCAGTTGCTAATGTTGTCTTAGCCGTGTGGGCTATCTATCGGAGACTCGACAAATTCATTCTTATATACTTGTTATAACACCCACCACACTCATTTGGACTATTCTGTTGGTTTCCATACGTGCTATATGTTCACCTTCTGTTTGTGACTAACTCATCTGTGTGGACTACTCCACTGGAAGCTCCACATGTCCTATTGCATTGTGGGTCTCTAGAAAAGTTAAGACTATTACCTCTCAACCTAAGACTCCCTTCCATCCTCTCCCTATGTAGTGAAAGAACTTTGAGAAAAATGGAACTAAGCACTCACTGGGCATGTGAACCTTGATGTTTGAAGATAAATAAAACCACTCTCATGTTCTAACAAGAAAGAGCTCAGGAAAATCTTTAAGATAGTCACAATTGGGCCATCATATTGGATGGCACTCGTACACCAAATGATGTTAGGTCTAGTTGGGACATCATACTTAGGAGATCCCCTAAATGTTTGTGGGACTAACACCATCAACAATGTGGTTACTAATGTCATTTCTCCTATGGAATGTAGCAATAACATTTATGAGGTTAATGAGTAACATCTTGTACCAGTTTATAGATTCTTTTGTTATTTACTATTTCAATGTTATATTGGTATACAATTCTACCTAGGAGGATCATATTACTCATTTAAAATAAGCGTTGGAGACATTAAAGAATCACCAACTTCTATAAAATATCAGGGAATGTGAGTCTACACAAAAATATTTGGCCTATCTCAGGTATGTGACCTAGAGAAAAAAAATAGGCTACAAAATGGAAGTTCTTGGAATCACCCAAAACTAGTGCTAAATCATAGTGTTCGTCATCATGATTCCAACATTGCTTGAATCACATCTCCAACATTGTATGAGAGAGTTATGATGTTTTGAATTTTTTCCCAACAACTAAAAAGTAAACTACCATGGTTGACTGGGTAGGCCATACAATTTACATCATGCTGACATCAACATGTTGAATGAGATGTATGTCATACAAGAGAACCAATCCAGAATCTTCACATGGAATTGTCATATATGTTTAAGTGGCAACATTTGGTTGGTTGGTTGGGTGTTTTAAGTGGTCCAATGATGGCATGCGATGTGGCCTAATGTGAGGGAACCACGTGGCCCTCTATGATTGGCCACACATTTTTGTAACGAATGACCAGCCTTGGTGGTGTTCGACCCATTGACTTCCTACACAACAATCCAAAAAATTACCACTAGGCCATAAATTTGTGTCTGAATACACTATGGTGACAGATTTTATTTAAATTCAATTGGTTTCATCATTTGGGGGAGGTGCCTAGACACATGACGCCAGCCCTAGTTACATTCAACAACATAAAACCATCGCAGAGGCGCGAAGGTATTGGGGGTGGGAAGTTATCCCATCCATTAGTTATTTCATTAACATATGATAGATAGCTAGGTAGGAAGGGGAAAGTTGTGAGACACCTGACCCACGTGCAACCCTTCATCCCATAATAATTAATTTGACCAACAAAAAAGGGCTTGGAGTAGAGGAATGATGGGTGGCCCAAGCCTACGGCCACATGGCTCCTAATGCGACTACTAAAAAAGTGGAGTTCATAGCCAAGTGGGGTTTAACTGACCCTTGGCTAGATCACTCCTAATACCACCACCAAGAAAATGGAGTTGGTAGTAGGGGGCATTGGCTCGACCCCTGGCCATATGGAATCCACATACTCGAGAGCATGGATAAAAAATCAATGCTTTAGGAATATTGGCGTCGTTAAGTAGTTGACAATCATCCCCTTTCTTGGTGGGAATTCCACTAGTCCCAGGAGAAATTTTCACTTGTTTGTCTATCAAAGGGATGAATTTGTTGCCCAAATTGGAAGTTTTGCCATTTTGCATGACATTTAGTAAAGAAATCTTCCAAGAGGCATAACTTGGTCAATTTTCAGTCTTTTGGAGCCCTAAAAGAGCCTAGACAAGGGTTTCTTGATGTTCTAAACAAAATGAGAGGATCATATTTTCGATTTGAGCACTCTATATTGGAATTCTTTCATAGCCAAGTCCTTCATTGTTGTAGATAGTGATTGTTTTGAGTCCATATAAATACCTTGATGAGCATGGAAGGAGACTAGCCAGGGGTTTTGAAGCTTTCCAGATGTATCTGTAGAAGCTATAAATCTAGAAGAGAAATTATTTTTGGTATTTTTTGAGTCTTCTTATGGGAAATGCCTTTTCAACACTTCAATGTGATGTAGTTGTATTTTTTACTCTTTTTGATCTCATCTTGACTACAAGGACCTATTGTGAGAGAGTCCTTTTCTTTGACACCTTCATGACTTGTTATAGGGAGTCATCATTTTGAGTGAGAGTTCTATGTAGGAGAATATTTGTTTGTAGGAGAAATGGAGCCACTCTAGATTCAAAAATATCTATTGTATTATTTTACCATTGATGTCAATAAAGGAGGCCTAGCATTGGATCAGGGCCCAAAGGCATAGTCGAGGAGGTGTGAACTTCGTTATCACTTTCATGTTTCTTCTATGCATTTTTAATATATTGATTTGCATATGAATGTGTTTCACTTTTAAGATCATGTGAAAACTTAACTAGTCATTTTTGAAGAAGTTGCAAAATAATTTTACATTTAAATACCAAAGTTTATCATACTTGTGAAGTTTCATACGATGAATGGTGTTTCATTTTCAGATCACGTGGCGTCAAAACAGGTTTTGACCAATTTGCAAGCATGGGTAAAAGTTTGAAGCATGAAAATCTCTTAGAATTGGAAGAAATTAATTCTTCTATCCAAGTGGAGAATATCAAATTGAGGAGATTACTTGAAGTAGCAGAGGATCAAAAGAAGAAGTTACATCTGACATTGCAGAATGGAATTGAAGAGAAAATTTGGGAATCTTTAGCTACTGTAGCTTTCCACAAGACTCAACAAGTTTGTGGTCATGGAATGACTGGTGATTGTACCTTTTTATAGATTAATACCATTACCTATATGTTAAAACACAAAAATGGTTTTATTGCATCTTGATCTACCACTTCATCTACGATAGAGAAGACGGAGGAGATGGCTATGCTTCAAGAAGAGGACTAAGAGTCTCAAGTAGTAAATTAAGTAAAAGATACTTCATGTTCAATTTATTCTCTTGATAATGATCATTCTTCTTTTGCATAATTTGAGAAATATACCAAGGGTATTGGTATGAAAATTTTGACCAAAATAGGGTACAAATGTAACAGCCTTGGACTTTATAGTAATGGAATTGTTAATCCTAATGAGGTGAGAACACAACCTTGGCATGAAGGATTAGCCTATGTTCACGATGAAGTTTGAGAATGAACAATGTAAACTTTGAAACGAGAACTGATACTGTTACCCGTTTCGTAGAGATAGCAAAAAAATGACTTGATTTTCAAAAGTGGTGATGCAGAATACACATGTTTTTTTTAGAACATGGTTTTTGGAACTTTAATTTTTTTCATGTTCAAGGATGAAATCAAGTTTTAGAATGGTAGTGATTTTCATGCTGATTTTAAAAAGTGAGTGTTCTACATCATACCTTTTTTTTAAAAGACCTATTTTTTGACTTTTAATTTTCTAGTGTGTGAAATGTAAAAAATTATTTTCTAAATTTGATAGTTTTTGGAGTCGTCATCTTATTCATATTTTCTTGTTCTCTATCTATCTTTTTTTTTTTAGGGGGGTTTTTATTGTTTTGCGTTTTTAAATTAAAAAGTCGATAGTTTGAATTTTAGATAATCTACATATTTACACATCCTTAATTAATTTTTCAATCCACATGAAATAATTGTTTCTAAAAAACAACATTTTTTAACAATGGACATAAAAATAACCATTTTTAACATAAATATAACAAAAAAACTAAATGTTTTGATAATTTTTTGCTAGAATTAACATGTCAAAATCACAATTTTTATACAAAAATATTAACTAAAAATGGTCAAATAATAGTTTTTTTTTATGAATTTCATGTCAAAAAAATAATAATAACAACATTTTTTTCAAAAAAATAATAATTAACTTAAAAATCAATGCGAAAATCACAAATTATAAATATTGAACACATAACAACTTTAATTCATTGATTATTCTCTTCATGAAATGTCAGAGTCAAAACATTGCAAAGCTTGATTTCCAGGTATAACTTAAATTTAATCAACAATGTCACGTAATCCAAACTCTTCGTCCTCTAGGGTTTCATCATTGTCATCTTCCACAATATTTTTTGCTTCCTTTTGCGCAATTTCCTCTTCTAATGGGTCTTTGATGTCT
>APFE030588711.1:0-10700 GCA_000404065.3 Pinus taeda
GTGGCAGAGGCAGAAATACAAGAGCTGGATTTCTTACACATTACAGTCAAGGATTTCCACGGTTATGATCCCAGGAGACTGTGTAGGCAGCATTGTGAGAGGATTGGTTTCGCTTGGAGATATTCATCAATGTCCATAACAAAAGATGATAAGATAAATAATGGGTACAATACTTTAAGGAAGACACATCCAAGAATTGAAGTTGATTCTCCCTAAGCTTCACCAACTCAGAATGTGTAGGTACAAGAGGCACCACAAACAAAAACTCAAGCAAAGAGTACAACTCCTAGGAAAAGTATCAAGCAATATTCGAACAAGCATAAGGATCAATTCAAATTTTCCCTGGTAATATTTTGTTTTAGAGTTTAAAGCTATTTCAAGCATGTGGCTATGAAATAGATATTATTTAAGGCTATTTTCCATAACACAATCTTATGCCTAGAGCCATCATGGAGAAGCTTGGATTAGACATAACAAGGCCCTACAAAGATTTATATTCTTTTGACTCCAACAAAGTGAGATGCTTAGGTATCATCAAAGATTTATGTGTTATACTGGTCCAAATACCAACAAAGGGTTTGGTAATGGATATTGTAGTGGCAGACATACCTCCCAAGTATGGAATGCTGCTATCAAGATCATGGGGAGCAAAGTTACAAGATACTTTGAAGATGGACATAACCTATGCTACCATTCCCATTTTTGGTCAGGAAAGAAGGTTATAGAGGGAAACATTAATGAAATATAAGAATAGTAGTCAAGACAAGCCAAAGAATTACCCCCTATACTTTGTGCATTCAGATATAGACTCCTTTAATTTGTATAATGATGTATGTGTAGAGGAAGAAGTGTCACACTTGAAAGCTAAATTGAGTAAGACAAAGGATATAAAATTAGATACTGAGAAACAAGATGAAGAGGGAGAAGCCTCTGGAATATGGATTTTGATGGGGCTGTGATTAAGGAAGGAGAAGGGTTAGGTGTTTTCATCTCAAACACACAAACAAATATAGAAAAGGGACATGCTTAAAAGCTTAATTTCTAATGTACAAATAATATAGTTGAATATGAAGCACTGATTTTGGGACTACAAATTTTGAAGAGGTTGGGAGCTAAAGTAATTTTTGTACATGGGGATTTTGAACTCATCATTAACCAAATTAAAGGTGAGTACTTGGCTAAAAACCCTGGACTAAGAGCCTACAAAAATTGTAGTTTGTGATTTTCTGGAATATTTTCCTGAATATCAATTGTCTGTTATCCCTAGAGGGAAACTTATCTTAGCTGATGCTTTGCCTACTTCAACGAGTACTTGTAAAATGGAATTCCATCCCAATAGAAAATATGACGTGGAAGTGAAACATAAGCCAGTTGTTCCAGATAATGTAAGATATTGGTAGGTTTTTGGTAGTGATAAACAAGTAGAATTTTTTTTTACAGTTGAAAGATGAGTTTGAGAGTGTACATATTGATACAGATACAGATAATGATGTAGATGAAAATAAAAAAGTAATAGTGTTAAATGAAACCGATGACAATCTAGAAGAGCTCGAGGTTTTACAATTAAAAGACAATGTGCTTCCAAGAGGGTTGCTTCCATTGGAAGAGTTTTTTGATTTTAACAACGTAGCCAAAAAGCTAAAAATATAACCTGCAGGAGTTGTTGTAGAGAAATCTAATATAGGTACTGAGGAAAGTCCTAAGATTGTAAAGTTGTCCAAATCCTTGCCTCCTAAAGAAAAGCATGAATACATTAAGCTATTAAAATAATTTTTTAATGTGTTTTCTTGGAGCTATGAAGATATGAAATCATATGATACCAATAACATACAACATACCATTCCCATTAGAGAAGACCAAAAACCATTCAAGTATAAATATAGGGTAAATACAGTTCAATTACCTTTGATAGAAAAGGAAGTTAAAAAGTTGTTTGATGCAAAAATCATTGTACCCTTAAGATTTTCAAAATGGGTGTCTAATCTAGTGCCAACAAGAAAGAAGAAATGAGAAATAAGACTTTGTGTAGATTTCAGGAAGCTGAACAAAGTTTCTCTCAAGGAAAACTGCCCTCTACCTAAAATGGATCAAATCTTACATACAGTAGTTGGTTCTAGCAGAATTTCTTTGTTGGATGTTTCTTATGATATAACCAAATTTTGGTACATCTTGATGATCAACATAAAACAACTTTCACTACACCTTGGGGGAACTTTATGTATACAAAAGTTCCCGTTGGCCTTATGAATGTAGGAGCTACTTTTTCAGAGAGAAATGGACATTGAATTTGCTGAGAAAGATAGGTTCATTGCGATTTACCTCGATGATATTATTGCGTTTTCCAAAACAGATGAAGAGCACCTATTACACTTAGAAATGTTTTTGAAAAATGCAGAAAATATGGTATCTCCTTGAACCCCAAGAAAACTCTTTTTGGTTTAGAGGAAGGAAAACTATTGGGTCACATTATTTTGAAAGAAGGTATTAGAATAGACCCCAATAGAGGTGAAGCCATAATGAAGATTGATCCTCCCAAAAACAAAAAAGAAGTTTAGTCTTTTATCGGTAGGATAAATTTCCTCAGAAGATTTATTCCAAACCTCGCTGAGATCTTGAGAGCCATTACAAACATGCTAAAGAAAGATATTGAAATAAAATGGAAAGTGAAGCCAATTTTTTTTTTAGTGAAGTAAAGTTAGCTTTGACAGCTGTTCCTATATTAATTAGCCTTGACTTTACAAAGGATTTTATGATTTTTTCTTTTGCATCTGAACATACTATTGCAACAGTTTTGTTGCAAAAAAACAATGAAGGATATGAACAACCTATAGCTTTCTTCAATAGAGCTTTAAGGGATGCCTCATTAAAGTATAATATCATGGAGAAACAAGCCTTTTCTTTAGTAAAGGCATTGAAAGAATTTAGGGTGTACATTCTCCATTCTCATATAATTGCATTTGCTCCAAGTGTTGTAGTGAAAGATATCCTCACTCAAACTGATCTAAATGGGAAAGGATGCAAATGGATTGCAGTTATTATAGAATATGACATTGAGATAAAACCTACTAAGCATCAAAGGTCAGGGATTGACTAAGCGAATGGTCAAGTCAAATTTCCATTCACTAGACATAAATTTTATAGCTGCACTTGATGAACAGGAAGAACTGGCAACTCCACACGTATCTGAAGCATTTGCTACCTCTTCTTGGTATGCATATATTATCTTTGTTTTAGAAAATTTACAAGCTCCTCTTGGTTTAACAAAAACAATAGCTAGATTTCTCAAGTTAAAAGCTATGAAATTCTACATTTTAGATTAGAATGTGTATTGGAAAGATGCTTGGGTATTTTGCTAAATTGTTTATTGAAGGATGAAGAAGATAAGGCTATAGAAGAATTTCATCAAAGAGACTATGGAGGAAATTTGTACTGGAAGACCACAGCTAACAAAATCTTGAGGGTTAGTTTTTACCGACCTACCTTGTTTGCAGATGTTTATAAGATAGTTTCAACATGCCATCAGTGCCAAATATTTGAAGGGAATAGAAATTTTTTTCCCTTACCTTTAAAGCCCATTTCAGTTGAGGTTCCTTTCCAACAATGGGGCCTAGATTTCATTGGAGAAATACACCCAAGCTCTTCAGCTCAACATAAATGGATTTTGATAGAAACTAACTACTTCATTAAGTGGATTGAGGCTATTCCAACCAGACAAGCTACAAATGCTGTAATCATTCAGTTTTTAGAAGGTGATATTCTTGCAAGATTTGGATGTCCACATAAAATCATTACTGACAATGTTGCTTCTTTCAAGTCAAAGAGAATGATTCGTTTTTTCCATAAATATTACATCAAGTTAGTACACTCCACTACTTATTACACACAAGGGAATGGGTTATCTAAGTCTTCTAATAAGAGTTTAGTCAACATTATTAAGAAGCCGTTGCAGGAAAATAAAAATCCTAGCACAAGAAGTTGGTTAATGCTTTATGGACTGACATAATTAGCACAAAGAAGTCGATTGGAATGTCTCCTGTCCAATTAGTATATAGAGTGGATGCAATTTTTCCTACTTCCCTAGGAATCCCTGTGCTAAAATTATTGTAGAAATCAAAAGTCAAGCCAAATGATGTACAAAGAAGGATAAATCAAACAATACAGTTGCATCAAGCTAGGGAGGAAGTCTACAACAAAAATAAGATAATTTAGGACAAAATAAAAAAAATATCCATGACAAAAGAACCAAATCAGCTGACTTCCAACTAGATGACCTTGTGTTGAGATGGGACTCAAGAAATGAAGAAAAAGGTAAGCATGGGGATTTTGATAGTTTATGGAGATGGCACTATAAAATTGAAGTTTTCTGAGGCAACAATGCATTCTTTTTGAAACACTTGACTAGAGAAGGACTGTTAGGAGGACCTGTCAATGGCAGACTACTCAAGCCCTATTTTCTTCCAGAATAGATAAGTATCTTATTCAAGTCATTGTAAATATCATTTTACTATTTTAATGCAAAAGAGGGTGGCTAACATCAGGAATTGAAGCTCGACGAGAAGGCCCTAAGCTTCTGGTGAGTTGCTGCCAGTGTTTATAATAACAATAGGTAATCAATTCAGTTGCAAGATAAAGACATGATACCCAATGGATAAAGGCTACCTGACTACTGATCTACAACGTTCTTGACACATCACAGGGAGGATGCCATCCCCATTGGAGCCATTGTTAGGGTCCTATAATTTATAGGATCAACTAATGATTATTTGTTGATTTTTATGTTATGAGATATTGTAAATAATGTTTTATTCTGCAAATTATTTCCAAGAAAACAAAAAAACAAAAATGAAAGGCGATCCTCCTGCGGCCTCCTGCGGCCTTCTGCGGCGATCCTCCTGCGGCCTTCTGCGGCGATCCTTCTGCGGCTTCGGTGTTACTGCTGCAGCTTGCGGTTCCTTGCGTCTTCGGTGTTACTGCTGCGGCTTGGGGTTCCTTGCGTCAGCTCCGGCGGTGTTAGATCTCTTCAGATCTGCGATCTGCGCAGCTCCTTGCGAACATAAGTGAACATAATTCAGAACATAACTGTAAATTCAGATCTGCGTAGTTCCTGCGGTGTAAACTCCCGGTTCTTCCGTGAATTCTCTTCTACGGTTCGGTGAATTCTCTTCGGTGAAAACTCCCGGTTCTTCGGTGAATTCTCCTCGTCTTCGGTGAATTCTCTTCGTCTGAGGTTTTTCAGATCCGCGCAGCTCCTGCGGTGTAAACTCCTGGTTCTTCGGTGAATTCTCTTCGGAGAAAACTCCCGGTTTTTTGGTGAATTCTCCTCGTCTTCGGTGAATTCTCTTCGTCTGCAGTTTTTCAGAGCTGCGCAGCTCCTTGCGTCAGCTTCGGCGGTGTTAGATCTCTTCAGATCTGCGATCTGCGCAGCTCCTTGCGATATCTCAGCTCTGCGGTGGTGTTAGATCTCTTCCGATTCACGATCTGCGATTTGAGCTAAGGGTTGTATCTCTTCAGTGTCTGTGGTTTTCAAATCTGCGGTTTGGCTTTCGATCTGGTGCAGATCTGCGTAAAATATGGCCCCGAGCTTCACAAAAATAACTGGTGGCTCATCCGCCTCTGGAGGGAAATCTCCTGCCCATATCGTGAGTGAAGCCCCAGCTCCCACTATCCAAGTGGTCTAGGACTCACTCAATGAAGCTTTGAAGTTCTCCGAAAGTGCCCTAATTTGTCGGTTCAATGGTTTTTGGCCGCAGCTGATAGCACTCCACAATTGGATCTCGGAAGTATGGAAGCCTATCATTTCTGATGAAATTAATATCTACCCCTGTGCTAGAGGTTTCTTTATAGTAGATTTTGAAAATCCTGAAAGCAGACAATGTATTCTAGAATCCGGCCCTTGGTTTTGGGAAAAATCAGGTCTATTCATGAAGCCATGGAACCCATCATTCGATCCCTCTACAGCAGTGATAACCTCAGCACCAGTTTGGGTGAGATTGCCAAGCCTACCCTTTCATCTCTGGAATCTCTCATCGCTAAAAACCATCGGAAATGCAATTGGGAAATTTTACTGCAGGTGCCCAGAAACAGAGGAATATGCCAGAACCACCTATGCACGCATCTGTGTGGAAATGGATTTCAGCGCCGGATTCCCAGCTGAAATAAACCTAACAAGTAAAGATTATGTGTGGAACCAAAAGCTTGATTATGAAAGTGTCCTCTTCAGATGTCGATCGTGCTTTGAAATGGGGCATCTAGCCAAAAATTGCCCAAAAGCCTCTGAGAAAAATTTTGCTAGAAAAAACCACCACAGATCTACATGGTGGGAAGGAGCACAAAAAGAACACTACACTGTCATCAAAGAAGAATATTCTAGAGAAAACTCTGAGTCGCAAGAATTCAAGGAAGAAGGAAACAACTCTCAAAGCAAGCAAGGAGAAAGCCTGCCCCAACAAATCAACAGTTATGAGGATTTGAATACCGCAGAAAATAAACTTAACATCAAAGCAGATCTCCTAAACCAAACTTCTCCAACTATAGAACGCGAAGCTAAGACACCATTGTCCCAAGAACCGGAAGAGATGAAGGAGATGCAAGACAAAGGAAGTTGGAAGACGGTGGAGAAAAGAAAGAAAGCTACAACACCAATCTCACCAATAAAGACGAGGAGCCAGACAAGTAAAAATTAAGAAAATTGTAGGTCCGATAGACCAATTTGGTCTCAGTGGACGTTAACCATCATCACAAAAAAAGGATATATATATATATATATATGTGTCTTTAGTTTCTAATTTCTAATGAGAAGGGAGTCGATAGTTCTAAAGTTGATTTACGTTTCAAACTTATTGTTATTAAAAATTTGTGTTTACACACTTCCTATAATATAATATTTGTTATGGCACTTCTAGAAATGTTGGTGGTTGATTTAATTGCATGTTTACAATTACTCATGCATATCAGGAGGGCCCTTGAAAAAGTACGAGCTAACTTAGTTTAGTTTTCATTATATTTCTCATGCTCTTCTACGTTTAGTTAGTTTAGATTTATTCTCTATTTTGTTTAGTTAACACACTCTACTTTTTACTTGGGTTTTTCCTCTCTTCGTAGGTCGAGCGAACGTTGAGTAAAATTAAAATAAACCAAAAATATTTAGTTACTTCTTAATTTGATTAGTCTTGGATTTATAGATAATTAGTAGTCATGAATGGTTCTGATTTGGAATGCACACATCAGTAATCTCAACTTGCTTTGATAAATGCAATCTCATGTTTTAATTGATTTTTTATTGTTCTTGAATAGACTACCTTTACTATTCATAGTATAAAGTTCACTGCTTTCTTAGAAAGAGGATTTCCCTCGTTTTTTAAAAATAAGATTTATTGCTTTCCTAGAAATATAATTTACTCGTTTGCTAGAAACAAAATTTACTACTTTCCTAAAATTAGAGTTCATTTTTTTTAGATTAGATTTGTCAATTGAATTCTCATGGAGTAGACTTTACGATTTCCATAACATACATTGGTTTTATGGTTCATTAGTCTAGAACTTAGCATTAGAAATTTAAGAAGCCTTTCATAGAATTGCGTTTAGTCTTCCTATAATAGGATTGTCATTTCAATTCAATAGATTAGAGATTTCATTACTTTCTAAGTTCAAAATTTGATGTTTTTCTAAATATTTCCTTTTGATAAATAAAGGGTGTGTGTGCTCATTTTAGATATCTTCGCGAAGAGAGTACCATTTTAGTTTTTCAATTTCCTTTTAATTGAGAATCAAATTCCTAACATTTATTGGGAAAGTGTACTTCACAAGTGTACGAACCTGGATTGATAAATTAATGTCAAGTAATTGTAGTGCTATTTTAATCAATCCTAATTGACCAAGACCACAACCATTTAATTTTCAACCCAGGGCAGGTCTGTTATTTCAATGGAGTTTACACTATTTATGCCGATACACTACATCCAAGAGTGAAAATAGAAAACAATAAAGAATGTCGCTGAATCAATTGCATAAACTAATCATTCATGCATAAATTAAAACACTATACAGAAATGGAATCACACTTCACATTTACCAAAGAAAAGGCGCGCCAAACACTTTATTGATAACTACACCAGTTGGTCAACTACCATACTGCTAACTAAATTTGTGTAACAACATATCATAAATCTGGAACTGAAGCAAATATATTCTACAAATTATACAACGACAACATAAATTCATACAAATAATAAAATAAAGGAACAATAATATACATTTACCCTACCGCTACAGTTCTTGCTAAAGAGGAGGGCCTTCCTCCCTAGTAGGGGCGTGGGAATGAACACAAGATTAGTTAAGAATTCAACTTGGAAACAACAACAACATCACCACAATGTCTTTCATATTGAGAATAATTAAAAGTTATAGGATCAAAATAACAGTACTCTCTATGTTGTCCCCCGTGCCCGAGGGATTAAGTTTCTCTTATAGAAATTACATACCCAAAAATTAGGAATAGATCAGTCATGAGAATCTCACGATTCTCATGCTGATCATAAAATAGAAATTTTTATAACCATTTCCTAAATACAAATTCTATTCAAATACATCGGTTAAAATAATAACCGCTTGGATCTATCACTTTCTAAATAGACAATTCGTAACTTCCAATAGATGTTATGTGGAATAATACCTACGGCTTTGATAGCTACGGTGTAACAACACCCTACAGTAAAGTAACGGTTTGCAATGTAACAACAACATTGGATAACAACAACCTTCTAATGGCACCCAGGGTGTAACAACAATAATCTGTAACAACAACATGGTGTAAAATCAATGTTTGTAACAACATCGTGGTGTAACAACACACAAAGTATAACAACAATCTGTTTCATCCTGCTCTTAAACCGATCAACGCGGTTGTTTATTCCATAATCTCGTTCTTATGGGAAACACATGAAAAAGGGAAAATGATCCAAAATACTTCTCCAACGCTTACCCCAGTTAGCCATAAAAAGGAATATTGCATCATTCTATCTAGCAAAAATGGAAAAATAACATGATGGAAAAATATGTTGTTCACAATAAGGAAAAAGGTGGTTAACATGTAAAGTTTTGTTGTTTAGGAGGGAAAATGGTCAAAACCAAGGAAAGAAAGTATAGGAAATAGGTACAAAAACTACATCCAAGAGTAATTTAACCAATAATTAAATTACCCAACATTTTGGCATCGTTTCCAGGGAAGTATACATAGAAATTTAGGATGTGTTTCTATATACACAACTCTGTTTAGGAGGAGCGGTAAGATGAGGGGTAAGAACCTGCACATTATGGTTGTGGGGTTATTTATAACCAATTATGCTGCAATTGCATCTCATATTATTTGCCTTCATTCTTAGATGCATAATTAAATATTCATATTAAAATAATTTAAGATGCACGTATAAGGAATGCGATTCTAGGGGTATATTTTTTATACGTAGCTCAATTCCATCATCACCAACCATCCCCACTAGACCACATGGTTCTGTAAGAGCCACATGACCTTTCGTATCATGAATTCCATCTTTTTCCGGTAGATTAATACTTCATGAGGTACAAATATCAGAAATTCTACCTAGAGAATCACCAACTTCATCTACAAAAGTAGTGGTAGAGGAACCTACATCTATAGCCGAAGGATTTATATTCATTTATTAAACAAGTGAAGAACTCATTAGAAAAGAGTTATAAGTACCTAGTGAAGAAGGACAAGAAGAGGAAGAATACATGTTTCCTGAAGAACCATTGATAGAGGAACCAAAGGAAGATAATCCAATTGAGTGTAGAAAATCTGTGATAGGTTAACCCAATAATGCAATATAAATCAAATCAAAATACTATAACCTACTTATACTATCAATTTGCGGAAGCTTAAAGATCGAGCTAAATAATATAATCAGAAGAACAAGAATCAATGGCACAATACACGTGAAAATACTTTGGGGAAATCCTCAAATAAAAAACCCCACACTATTGTATTATCATACATAGTGGAAATACATAGCAATTATACAAAGCCTTAGCTCTCACAGCTAGCCAACTCTCAGTACAATCCTCACAGATTCTCACATGTAATCTTGGCTTCTCTCCAGCCTTCCTCTCTACCCTCTAAGCTCCTATTTCCTTGCGTTGTTCCTTGTGGATGATTAGCCTATTACCAAGTGGAAAACCAAGCCTTCAAAATTGTGCAATCCTCAAGGATGAATCCTTGACTGCATGCATGAGTTTTCTCCATGAGATAACACATGTAACTGATAGTACACTATCCTTGAACATTTATCTCAACTGGGTCTTTATCAGAATAGAAATGCGTGAGTTTCTGATGAGGGAATCTTTAGTTAACTGGAGTAGCACTAGTTGAGTGCATTAATGCATCAACTGACTATTAACTCACTAATGGTTCCTCAAACAGTTTGGAACTAATTTAACTGGACTTAACTCAGTAAACTGAGTTAACTAATTACAACTCAAATATAACTCAATCTTTTCTCCTTAATTTAAGGGATAACTCTTGCATGACTTCAGAAAGACTTCTAACTTGAATTTCTCCAACTAATTAATTTAAAATAAATAAATTATTTATTTCTAAGTAGCTGTTAATACTAAATTCAATTTTAATTCACAATTTAATTCAGGGACAAATTAAATTGGAATATTCTTGTTGCCATATTTCAACA
>APFE030588714.1:0-16632 GCA_000404065.3 Pinus taeda
ATGGCTCTCCTCGGGCTCGAGGGGGGAATCCCTAGGTGAAGATTGATAGGATTTTAGGGGAAAAGAACTCAAGGTTATATGAAGAGTAAATCTAGGAAGAACACTTTTTTTTTAAGAAAAAAATTTAGGGTATGAAAGATGATGGGAGGACTAGAGACTAGTGTCTTTTCATTGGGCTAGTGTAGTCGACTAGGTCTCCCTTGAGAAGACAATGGATATAGGATGATGACTAGGGTTGTCCACTACTAACCCTAGAAGATTCTCCTATAGGGTGAGGAGTCAGGACTAGGGAAAAAAGCTCAAGGTTATATGAAGAGTAAATCTAGGAAAAACGTTTCTTTTAAGAAAAAAATTTAGGGTATGAAAGATGATGGGAGGACTAGAGACTAGTGTCTTTTCATTAGGCATATGGAGTTGACTAGGTCTCCCTTGAGAAGACAATGGATATAGGGTGATGATTAGGGTTGTCCACTACTAACCCTAGAAGATTCTCCTATAGGATGAGGACTAGGGTTGTCCACTTTTAACCCTAGAAGATCCTCCTATGATTTTGCAAGCTCCAAGACAAAATTCAATGGAAGGTTCTCCACTATAACTCTTCCAAAGGTTTACAAGATAACATCCATCCAAGAACAATACAAAGACATTGTACCTACGAGATAAGCACATTTGCACTTACTGAATCCAAAAAACAAATCCAGGAAACCTTGGGAGATCATTTAGTGATGAAATTGTTGCTCGTCCATAAACCCTAGCCATGGAACATAAAATAAATTATAAACTTCGTCCACAAATAGTCTCCTATATAAAGGTGCCTTAGTTGTCCATCCACAACACAAATAAAATAAAAAATGTGCTCTAACAAATTTCACAGGGTCCCATCAACAAAAAATGAGAGGAAATGCATCTATATTTATAGGGAATGGCACAAATCCAAGACAAATGTGCTCTGGCAAATTTTAGACTTGATAAGGGATTTCTCCCCCAATCCCACTAGCAAAAAATGAGAGGAAATGCATCTCTATTTATAGGGAGATGGCCAACTTCCTATTTTAAAAGTTTTTCTTGCTTACTAGTTGATTAGGTTATTTTATAAAGATTAAATTCAATATCATATGATGAAAGTTCTGTATATGTTAAATGTGATCAAGTTTGGGTAATTTTTTAACATAAAAAATAATAGGATTAATTTGTAAAATTTAAATATATTTACTGATTATTTATATTTTTAATATATATATATGAATTTGTGAAATTTAAATATATATTAGTTGATTATTTGTTTTGATTTTAAAACTTTAAAATGCAATTTGAACATAATACATAGTCTTTTCATTCAAATATGTATTCTTAACTTATAAATTAAATTAGAGTGTTTAATAAAAAAAAAAATTCTTGTAAATAATGGTTTAAAATCTTAGATGGTTATGTATAAAGTTTAAAGAGTGTTGGATGGTTTTATTTTTTATCTTTCATTTTTATTGTAGGGAAATTACAGGGTATTAGGTATTAAGATAAAGACTATTGGGATTTTAATAGGGGAGAGTAATTCTAGGTAAAGTGAGTTTTATATGAACATTCTTCGATTTATTTTATGAGTCACTTACTTATCTAGGTTAAAGATATTTTTATTTTAAGTTTGAAATGAAATTTACTTTTACTGCCTTCTACTGCCCATGAAGAGAAAATGAGGCAAGAAGATTACATTTTTGAACCATCTCGGATGCAAAATTGGTGGCTTTGGCTACAACCTCCACCAACCAGATTTAGCTAAGGTGCGCATACCAATACATTCCACCATGTTTACTTTGTTTCCAGGTCCGGACCAATATGGAGTGGCCAGTTGTCTAGTTGTGAGCCGTAGACATAATTGTGAGTCGTAGTCATGTCACGCCTAGCGATAATCCTGATTGTGAGCCTTATGTGTGACTCACTAATGTTCATGTGTTTTTGTTGGCAAGTAAGACTATTAGGGCTAAAGCATAGCATTTGTTTTTTTCCTATATGGAGTGGCCAGGTGTCTAGTTGTGAGCTGTAGTCATAATTGTGAGTCGGAGTTTTAGGCCGAAGCATTTTACAGTGGATCATGGTATCACCTTGAGACACATTGGTGAAAAGGTTTGGGAGGACAAAGAAGAAGTATTTTGCTGCTTTGTTGACTTCAAAAAGGCATTTGACACAATCCTTAGAGATAAGTTGTGGCGTAGAATGGAAGAACTTGAAATTCCTTTGCATCATAGAATTGCTGTCCATAGACTTTATGAAGAAGTGAAAGTCAAAATCAGAACCTTAGCAGGTATTTCAGAAAGATTTAGAAGTGACATTGGAGTCAAGCAAGGTTGCCCTCTGTCTCCTACTCTTTTTGGCTTATATATTGATAAACTGGAAGAGTGGATAAATCTAAAAGGTGGAGATGGTGTTTGGTTGGGGGAGTTTGTGATAAAACTTCTTTTATATGCAGATGATCTTGTATTTATTTCTAAATCGGCCCATGGATTGCAAATGCACCTATATGCCCTTGAGCATTTTTGTAGAGAAGTGGGGATGCAAGTCAATACTAGCAAGACCAAAATAATGATTTTCTCTAATAAAAGGAAGTAGAGCCAACATACGTTCTTCTTTGAAGGCAAAATTCTTGAAGAACTAAATGAGTACAAATACTTTGGGATTGATTTCAACAACAAACTTAATTGGGAGGACTATAGAAGGAAGAGAATTTTAGGAGGGTGGAAAGCATTATATGCTCTGCAAAACAGATGTAGAGAGATAGGGTTATGGGATTGGAAAATGACTAAAATGCTTTTTGGACTCCTAGTTTGTCCAGTGATGCTATATGGGTGTGAATTGTGCGCTAGTAGCACCTCCGTCTCAAAATGGAAACAGATTGAAAAAATCCAAAAATGCTTGATCATGAGCAAGGTCAAAATAAAAAAATTCGGTTTTTTGGCATTGTCTTTTTAGTGAGGGGATGGTTGGAAAGTTGGGCCAGCTCATCATCAATTTGAACAAGAAAAAGATTGAATTGCAAAAGACAAAAAGCAGGGAACTAATAGTCCCATAGACTATTTTTAGTCTCGTGGACGTTAAAATATCATTTCATTTCATTTCATAATCCTCATTGTGAGCCTTATGCATTACTCATTAATTTTCATGTGTTTTTGTTGGAAAGTATGGCTATTAGGGCTAAAGCGTAGCATTTGTTTTTTTCCTTTGATTTGTTGTAGCATGTTAGGTTATTACTTACATGTACGTTGGCTTTAGCTGTTTTTTTTTCCATTTTCTCTTCATTCTTGAGTTTTCTTGATTTAATGGTGGTTAGATTATTTTAATTTTATTTTTGTTAAGCTTGGTAGGACCATTACATTTTCTATTAAATATAAACAAGTTTAAACCACACAGATAAACCGAGTGGCCTCAACTTGCCCCGAAGGGAAACCAAGTTTGTTGGCCATCGGTCCGCAGTATAAGCCATCCAAAAACAATACTGTCTTTGTCTTTCCAGCTAGGTTAGATGTGTCTCTACTTCATGACCAAACACTACATAACTATATAAACTGATAATTGCAACATGGGAATTAAAAGCTATCCACATAAGACAAAATTATGCATGGGTGTTGTTTTAATCCTTCTTCTCCTTTGAGACAGATGCAACAGGTGCCGGTCCTAGGCAGATGCACTAGGCATACCAGAGAGTTCTAGGATGCAGGGGATATGGCAGTCATTTCTGTCCAGCCGAATATCCTGCTTATGCAGTTGAAAGAGGATTTTCTCCATATCCTTCTTGTAGTTCGACAATCCTTGTAGTGTCACTGCCATCCCCACAGAGATCTGTTCCATAGCCTTGCCTAATAGACTCTTCAGGAGCCAATACAGGTACAGAGTTTGCTTGAATTGAGTGATTCTTCCTCGGGTGTTTCTTGGATCCGGGACTAAGGTCCTCTAGTTGTCCATTTCCTCCTCTGTCTCACTGCCTTGTTTCACTTCCTCTTCCCATTCTTCCAGCAGCTTCTAGATGTCCTCATCCATCCCCTCATGGTAAGCTTCTGGTGCCTCTGTTATGAGATGTTTGACTTATTTTCTGCCATTCCGTGGCTCCGACGTGCTCAGCCCCTTATCTTGCCTGGGTGTTTGGCCTCTTCTACCACGTCCATGGCCTCATGCAGCATGCCCCATACCCTGTTGTCTTGAGCACTGATGACATCCGCAGTAAGTTAGTTTGAAACACACGATTGAAACTATATACCACCTCATCCATTCCTTATTACTTGCAGCGGGGTACCTCTTGCCTTGCTTCTCTTCTCTGCTCGTTCTACCCACAGTCATGCTGGGGTGGGTCAGAGCCCGCAACCCCCAATGGAAAAGGCCCTGGCCCCAGCCCTTTGGCGCACCCTTTCCCCCTCTCCAATTCTCTCGGTCGTATGTAGGTCTACCATCCCATACCCATGCCAAGCTTACATTCCCCCCTTGCATTCTGTTATATACCAGCTATGGCTTGGATTCCTATCCCCCATTGCCTCTGCCTTAGAGCTCTTGCCTCTCGATTCCCCCCATCTTGGTCTCCACCCACAATTTATGGGCTTACCCTCTCTCCGGCATGGGTTCCAGGTAACCCAGTGCTTACTATGCAAATCTTGGGTATGGCTGCATCCTAGGACGCCTACCAGTTGCTTTCCCCTGCGCCCATCTATGCTCCACTGCCCCTCCTGCGTTACCTGGCGACTGACAAGCTTCCCCCCCCCTTGTCGACAGAGCGCGGAGCTTCCCATCCTAACAATAGGCAATTGCCCCCCCAACTATCATGGGTTTCACCCATTTGACATAAGGAAAAGACGTAAAACTAGGCCATGGCGAGAAGTTGCCTGCCCCATTGCCACCTGCAATTTCCTATCCTACCAGTTGCTTTCCCCTGCCCCCATCTATGCTCCACTACCCCTCCTGCGTTACTTGGCGACTGACAAGCTTCCCCCCCCCTTGTCGACAGAGCGCGGAGCTTCCCATCCTAACAATAGGCAATTGCCCCCCCAACTATCATGGGTTTCACCCATTTGACATAAGGAAAAGACGTAAAACTAGGCCATGGCGAGAAGTTGCCTGCCCCATTGCCACCTGCAATTTCCTATCCTACCAGTTGCTTTCCCCTGCCCCCATCTATGCTCCACTGCCCCTCCTGCGTTACTTGGCGACTGACAAGCTTCCCCCCCCCTTGTCGACAGAGCGCGGAGCTTCCCATCCTAACAATAGGCAATTGCCCCCCAACTATCATGGGTTTCACCCATTTGACATAAGGAAAAGACGTAAAACTAGGCCATGGCGAGA
Organism: Pinus taeda; assembly: GCA_000404065.3. Lineage (NCBI taxonomy): Eukaryota > Viridiplantae > Streptophyta > Pinopsida > Pinales > Pinaceae > Pinus > Pinus taeda. The sequence goes on from APFE030588714.1 coordinate 5,317, forward strand.
AGTTGCCTGCCCCATTGCCACCTGCAATTTCCTATCCCCCAGACAGATCCCCTTACATCCCAACTAAACCACAGCAAGACCATAATTATAGGTTCGAGGTGGAGCCGAATAACATGCCTGGAGTTCGCAGCTGTTCCACGACAACGGTCCTTGTTCTTCACGTTCTGACGATTATCACCAGCTCTGAGCCACCACCCTTTTCCACAAACTATTGCACTAAGACTGCACGTCAAAATGCCCCTCCGTCCGTTATAGCCTGCCGTTCCTCTAGTCTCGCCATCTTGCCCGCTTCCCCAACTTGCCATCATGCCGAGGGGCACTGCACCCCCTGCCTTGAGCATGTGGGGGACAATGGTATTTAGTGCCCGGGTACCCAAAATAACTACACCCATGCGCTCCCAGCTGTTGGCCCGCATCCCGATCGGGATTATAAAAACAAAATTTCATATAGTAAGATTATTAGATATTTTATAAAAATAAAATTTAATATAGTAAGATTATTAGATTATTTTATAAAAATAAAATTTAGTATAGTAAAATTATATGCTTTAATGGAGTTTTGAGTTTGGTTATGTTTTTAAAATAGTGAATGATTTTAGTAATTAGAGAAATAGAATTAAATTTAAAAAATATACAATTTTTTAGTGTATATATATTTATATATATAGTTATATTTATGTCTAGAATTTAATTTGAATATAGTTTAATATTTTTTTTTATCCTATGGATATGGATCTATAACCAAAATACTAAACTAAGGTGTTTACTAAAGAATTTTGTTTCCTTGTAGATATGGATTCTTAACCAAAACAATAAACCAGGCTTTAATAAGATCTCATGTCAACAATATCAAGTGATAATATAATTCATAACCTTTTAGGTATGTTTTGGAAGGATCATTTTGGTCTCCTTTTTAACCCCTTAGCAAGCTTGAGATCAATCATGATAAGGTCAATTAAAAAAAACAAAACCAAATCTGAGTTTCAAAAGATAAACCTTCTTGAATCTTGATAACAAAGTCACTAAATAATCACAATAAGCTTTACACATGACAAGGTAAATAGTACAATGTGAATTGAAGTCTAGTGCGGTTACCCTTGAATTCACCTTTTTCTGCTTCCTTTTTTTTATCTTCAAAAGTTTGAGATGAACAATAGCTAATTACAAAATCAAATTTTATTATGTCATATCCATTATTGTCATTTGAGCCATTTAGCTAGATGTGTTTTGGTACTATATATAGTTGTCATTATTTCACAGTGAAAGAATTAAAATATTTGCTTGAATTACATGTCAATGAGAGGTTGTCTTGGCTTTGGTCAATTACCTAAAACATGATAGATATTTATGATAATAATAACTATAACTATAAATGGATTTAATATATTAATATTGTATGCAATTTTCCACCGGGAATATAAATTCAATGTACCAATATGTGTGTGAGTTTTCATAGAGGATATAGATTCCATGTGCCAATATCATATGTGATTTTTCATGAAAATATATATTCTTTTTTAATTACAATTATTTTCATACTTATATCCATTTAATTTTATTTATTCACCATAGATCTTTTAAGGTTTCATATTTGAGTATTTTGTGAATTTTTTGGTTTCAAATATATATTAGTTAATAACTCTTTGTACTTGAGCGGTAGAAAGCAATTCAAACATATCTCATAACGTTTCTCATGGATATCAATGTTTAACCAAAATACTAGGGTCTAGTAAGGCATCCCTTTTCCTTAACCATGATACCAACCTAAGGTGTCTCATTGGCTACTAGTGTTGATAACATTGATGAGAAATGAAAGTCATAACTTTTTGCTCGTGGTTGTGAAGGATAATTCTAGTGTCTTCATTTTTTTTTCCTTATGCAAGGTTAGGATTAAAATTTCAAATGGTATAATAGACAACACATTGAAGTGTGACATAGAAATCAAGTTATGGTTAGCTTGGAGTTTTATTGAGTTTAGGATTATGAATTTAGATTCATCACGATTGATACTATATTCTAATTGCAAGGTGTTGCTAAGAAATAAAATTGTGTACTAAATATTTAATATAGTTTATGGTTACTAATGTCAGTTGTATTTAGCTTGGGTGGTTAAGAGGAGAAGTTGTTACCCTCCCCACCAAGGACCAAGTCTTGATTTAACATGTTTGATCCTTGTCGACCTATTAGGTTTGGAAAGGTACCGACATTCTCAATCTTGCTCAAGTTCTTGAGGTTAGCCCTAAGGGTTAGCTCAAGAAATAGTGATCTAGATGTGAAATCTCTCCCTTGAAGTTAGAGAGGTCATGGGTTCAAATATCTTGATCCCCAGCGGATCAAGTTGCTTAGAAATTAGGCATTGACGATTTACCTTAGTTAGCACCCATCGAAAAAAGTGAAGTTTCCTAGGGTTTTGCATGCTTTATTATAGAGAAAATTTTTTATGGTTACTAATGCTAACCAAGAATTAACAAGTGAAATTGTGAATTAGCACATCAATGAAGTTTAACAATGATATAGAAAAGTAATTTTCGTAATGAGTTATTTAATTTTTATTAAATATATATAACCATACCTAAATGTTAGCCTAACACCGTTGTTTCTTAAATGCTATAAATTTACGAGACAAGGAAGTATAACGGATTTCATTTATAATAATTCCAAACAAATTTGTATAGGTATAATCATAGATAGTGATATACTATAGAGTAAGATTATGTTAAAAGTAAATGTCATGATCATAGATTCCTATAGGTTAAAGTAAGGTCAGATGGATGCACAGGCATAAAGAAAGAATGACATGATATAAAACATCACATAAATAGATGTTACTATCATAGGTTGTTTTGTTAAACTTTGACAAGTCCATGTAGCATGGTCGATAAACTAGATGATGTTTAATGATGGCACAAGTGTCACATGTCCAAATTCAAGTTTGTAGAAGCCTAATTCTGATGAAGGGTTGCAAAACCTTTGAGTAATAGAGCAATTGATCGACGTGAAATCCACTTGTTTCCATCATAAGAGACAAACACTCCTAATGATTCCCTACAATCTAGTTGTTTTATATTTTTTCTCTTCACAATTTCTTGTGATTTCATCGAAAAAAGAATTGACTAATAACGATTGATTAAGTTGTTTAAGTGTCCTAGATAGATTGATACTAAGTACTATGGTTTAATCAAAATTGTACTTTTTTCATATTGATTATTGAATTTTAATTCTCACAAATATTTATCAACAATTATAAAGACAAGTTTTAGGAGTTGAAGCGTGTTGTTTTTTTGTCAAAGTCATTCTTTGGTTTTTTTTTCTAAGTAAGACTATTCTATTATTCACATAAAAAGTACAAAGTTACATCATGACTGTCGTAAGAAACAACTGCCCAGAAGGAGAGGCAGTTTGAAACTGAAAATTGTCCAAGACAAAGAGTTTGAACCAGACTGAGAATTTAGACTAGACAGAAGGTTTGCTGTCCCACACAGGGGATCCTTACAAGCATAGACAGAGAGGTTGCATACCCACCTTACATACATTTCCAAAAAAACATGCGAATTGAACCTTGACATAACCACTATTACAAAACATTTCAACTGAGACAAAAAGCCCTCTATACTGGGCCGCATAACCTGAAACAGAGCCACTGAGCGAGAATTAGGCGTCTGGGGGCTCCTCCACGATTCTGCACCATCCCACATCATACCGGTCCTGAGCTTGAACTTCCTCATGCACATTCGGATCTGGGGTTGCTGGCTCCAATACCTCAGCATTGACATTCCTCTCAGTCGAACCCGGGGCAGTTGGCTCCAGCCCCACCTCATTGACATTGCTCGCCGGAATTGGCGTCGCTCGCGGAGAACCAGGATTCAGCACAACAATTGAGCCTGGATCCTCCTGAAGAGAGCTGGTCTCTCCCTCTTCCTGTGCTTCTTCGTAGAAGAGCACTGAGACATGAGCAGTGATCCTGGGGCAATTCAAAGTGCTGTTAAACGAGAAGATTGCAGAGCCAAAGGAGGGCGAGGATGAGGAACCAGGAAAATTGGGCTCAAGGATTTGACTAGGCCTTAGTATGCGGCCTCTTCTGCGAGAAATGAATTCACTGGAGGGAGGGAAGGAAGAGGGGATGGAGGGCACCCTCCGTGAGGTGCCTCGTCGGCTTATCATCCTTTGACGGAGCCGAGGCATGGCAGCAGCAGCAGCGACCCCTTTGTGAACACCAAGTCGAGCAACCAGAGAAGCAAGACGTATGTCGGCCAAGCCCTCAGACTAACGAGAACCCAATGCAGCAGAGAGCGTCCAGGAAACAGGTTGAGGCGGCTTCTTCGGAAAATCAAAGCAAGAACCCAACTTCATTACCTCCACCTAGCATAACAAAAGCGTCACCAGATCTAACCCATGGTGAAGGCTGGTGTTATTACCTCCTCCCCTGCCTCGAGACTCGGCCACCATAACTCTAGCATTCATGAGAGCCGAGAGTCCGAACGTTTCAGAGCGTGCGGAGGTAAATGCGTAGTCAGGATCGTCTGCAACAATTTTGTTAACCTCATCGATGCCCACATTCCAATATTTATCCGTCTTCTGGTTCGTATCAGCGCTGTACAGGGTTGGCAAGTGGCAACCGTTCTCCTCCCACCCCTGTCCCATCAGCGTTATGATTGTACTAAGCACCCGCATCCGGGAAAAGTCATTCTTTGGTTAAACAAATGACACTATGTAATTACATTGCCGTTGAGACAATGATGGTTTAAAGGTTTATTTTGATATTAAATTCAAGTGTTAAGCTAGGAAAGAAAATGGGTGTGATGAAAAGCTTAGCTATGGTGTGCCAAGTGGGGCTATATTGCACTTGTGGCAATAACAACCAAGCAAGGACATCAGTGACGTGATTGGGAATTATGCATTGGAAATTAGGGAAAAGCCATGGTTGGAGACAACAAATTACTAACAACAAATTTGTACAACTATGATGGTATTTCAATATGAAAACATCAACGAGGGAAGTAAGAAAATATTTGAGAAGAAAAGTCCCAAAGAAGCTTATGCAAAGATGTTAGCTAAGGCACTGAAAACCTCAAGGGGAAACTAACCTAATTGATGCTCCCCCACATTCATGGATGGCATCCTCGGTAAACCTGTCGACATAGACTAGTGCATCTCATCTACGTTATTGGAGTTGGGCACCTAGTCGCACAAAACTAGCCAAATGTCTAGCAACATTAGTGACAATAATCGGGCTAACCCGGGATAAATGATATTTTAATGTGTACTTAAATGTTAATGTTGTAGCATGGAAAATTTAATCTTTTGTGCTACTATTCTGTAGGATGATTTTGTAGAAGTAATTTAAACTTGTGTCATTTTCCCTCCTTCCTTTATTGTGACTTTTACGATCCTCCTTAGTTGAATTTATGTATTTGAAATCCTAGTTGTGCAACAAACACTTGCTAAACTTGCCTTGTCACATTAACACACTATGCAAACGAGTCTCAATATCACTTAGGTCTATAGGCAAAGCTCTTTGCATAGGATCAACTAAGAGCATCACCTTTGATTACTTGGTTTAGTGTGCAAGATGAATCCATCTAGTTACATTAGTATAGTGGATGATTTGTCGCCCATTTTTTTGCCTTGGTATTTGTTAGTGATCCCACTCCTTTGTGGGGCACATGGGGTCTTTCCTCTTTGGGATTTTTGCCATTCATTTTCTTTTGAATTTTCACTTAATTTGACTTAATTTGACTTAATTTGACCATCCAATGAGAGCCAAAGCACTCCTAGATTATAGAGCTAGGGGTGGAAAGGTTGGAGGATGAGAAATGAGCCTTATAAGATCAATTTCCAACCTATGACAACAGAAAATAATGATTTCCAACTCTGGAAATTGTATTTTGTAAAAATGGGATCAATTCCAGAATCCCACTAGGCCAAGTGCTTAGCAAATTTCTAGATCTAAAATAAATTTTGAATATGGCTGGAAATTGTATGGTTTGGACTATAAAATAGTAAATCAACAAGGTAAAAGCAATATAGAGTCACTAAACAAGGTTTCTCATGATTCACTTGTAAGGAGCTGGAAACCTTAATATTTGATGCAGATTTGTTGTGTTACTGTCAGTAAATAGCTCGGATCCCCAGTCAAATCACTAGATACAAGGTGTAAAATATGTCCAATAATAAAAACACTTCAACGTATCTAGCCTTGGCTTAGATTCTACTTTATTTTCAATTATCCTTAGGGAGAAAACTTCTTGTTATGATACAACAATTAAAAAAATCAAGTAAAAATTCTTGAAAAATTAGAAATTTTTAAAATTTGATCTTAAGTAGAAGTAAAAAGTTTTGAAAATTTTAAAATATAATTATTGTTGCAAATTATGCCATGTACTAAAGTAAAAGTCCATCATTGAGATGTGAAACATATCCCTCCTTAAGCCGATATTGCACTTTGTTAGGGAAGTGGGCTTGTTCTATAAGAGATATTGCCCCACACTTATAACTTAACAAATATTCGACCTTTCATACCCAATTAGGAGTGGCCCCTTAATTTGGCATTCTTTGACCTTTGGTTTGAGTGAGAGATGGAATACAAACCCCTTCTTGGTTGAAGCTTCATGTTGGAATGGTCCAACCCCTCTTGAAGCGATCCACCTGCAAATAAGAAAACACAGTCGGATCACTCCCTAGTTTGTCTTCTCCACGTGACTATGTAGCACCTCGATGGCTCAACTTGTTAGCCTTTGTGTGATCTTACTTAGAAAAATTATTAGATTAACACTTGGATGCAACAATTAATCAAGAAAGAAAACGTTGGTAAAAGCCATCCCACACAATGAGCAAAAATAATTGAACACAGGTTCTCAAAATGAGAGTTCTTTATTCATGGCACTTATTTCACAAGACAAAAACAACATTTGCTAAAAGGGAGGCCAACTTTTTTAGACATTTTCTAATTGCCAGATAATGGCTAGTTAGACTCCTCCCCTACAAATTATATTTTGTATTAGTAATCCACAGGTTGGAGACTTAATAATTCATAGAATATTACGTTACAAAAATTAATTTGCCCACTAAGGGGTCTATTTGGCTCACAATATTCAAGTTGATACAAGATCTCTTTTGATAGTGACTTGGAATGGTCAAAGATGAAGAATAGTAATAATTGGTTGCCCAACATCCCTCTCCAATGTCCATGAGGTAGCTTGACTTGGTCCATGACAAATTTGACTTGGTCTTTGAGTCAATCATTTGACTTCATAATGGCTACTTTATTGGTCCTTTCCTTAACTTCCTCGTCCAAGGTACCTCTAATGGCTAGTTAGACCTCTCCAATGGCTAGTTGACTTACATAATGGCTAGTTCACTTTGACTTCTTCCTTTAGTAAAATCGACTTAGCCACCTATGCACTGGATCTCCAACGCCCTAGTGAATTTTCCCAATCTGACACTTGGGTTTGCTGAAACTGGCCCTGATCTGAACTGGTTATGCCTTAAAATTTCCACATCTTGCTTAGCGTTGATCTCCAATGCCCTAGTGAATTTTCCCAATCTGACACTTGGGTTTGCTAAAACTAGCCCTGTTCTGAATTGGGTATGCCTTAAAATTTCCACATCTTGCTTAGTGTTGATCTCCAACGCCCTAGTGAATTTTCCCAATCTGACACTTGGGTTTGCTGAAACTAGCCCTGATCTAAACTGGGTATGTCTTAAAATTTCCACATCTTGCTTAGTGTTGCCACATCATCCTTGACCTTACCACGCCATTAGTCCACTATGTTGGTTCTCTAATGCCCTAAGGAATTTGAGAATTTTGAGATTTGGGTTTTGTTCCTCTCATTTTGTAGATCACTGCTGACGTAATGCATATACCGAATTGCCCAACGTTGGCCCTGTTCTGCTACTTGGAACCTGTATGACTTGGTTGACCACCTTTGACCATCTGTAACTTGCCATTGCCTTCATTGTTTGGAAAACTTTTATGTGGCATGCAATCTTCTCATCAAGTTGAACAATCTGAGACCATGTTCACTTTTGTGACTTCTGGGACCCCTTGCATTGGGAATTGTGAATTACCTTGGGAACTGTGAAAGTTGTCAGTATGAGATTACCATGCATCAAAACTATTTGAAAGATACTGCACCAAACCCAAGGCCAGCTATAGACTTTATAGACTTATAACCATGTGGTAACACATAGATGTACCTTGACGTGCGCTGGATTGGCCCATACACCGATGGTCACCTCTACAAGAAAACGAGCTCCCATAAAACCATGACTTCTCAAGTGAGCCCATTTAAGGCCCTCCAATCCTATACAGGACGAAAGGAACCAGAGATGAACTACAAGGGATCGGCCATGGTCTGACCAAAATAAAAAAGATACAACCAACAAGACACAAGGTCTAGGATGCCTCATACAAGGCCTCACATGGTTGTTACAAGGCTTTTGACATCGCAAATTTTTTTATGTATCCCTGCTGACATGAAGGGTAACAATCATCATTTAAAATAGTGCCACATTAAACTATGAGTGCTTGTAAGATGGACCTAATGTCAATGTTGACTTGGTCACGAAGCAAGGTACCTCTTTAGGGGTTCTGGTTGGTTGAATGCCTCCATCTATCTATCATTCAATGGCAGAAACACAACCTCTCCTATACTCAACTTCCTTCACACTCTGACAGAAAACTGCAATTGTTGGCATAGATCCTCCATTAAAGTGTCCAAATATGATTGTTTAAGCATGCAAGGATAGGACCAATCATGACTGTCACTCCAACTTGTTTTGGCCTTCTTATTTTAAAGTAAATTTGTCTATACATTCGGACCATCCTCTGCCAAGTTGAAACAAGATTTAGCAAAAGCTATGCCCAGTGAGGCTATCTGCTGCAGTAGGGTGACCCTCTAAAAATTTAGCTTGAATACATTTTTTCATTTCTCTAACAAGTGATACACTGTCCACTGCAGCATCATTGATCCCTTCCATCTGAGATTCTTTAGTACAAGGATATTCAAACCATATTTTCTTCCAATAAGTCTCACAAGTAACTTCATCTTCAGGCATATTGTCATTGCAATTTTCCAAATTGATATCATATTCTCCAATAAAATGTTGAGTAGGGTCTACAAAGTTTAGTATTCTTGTAGTGTCAGGTTGATCATAAAGAAATCTATCAATATTACGAATGGAACCATGGGCTGAAGCTAGATCTTCTTCAAAGCTGGAGCTGTGAAGTGGCTTTCCAATAAATCTAGGCTGCTTTTGTTCCCCAGGCAAACTTTTGTCGCAGCGTTTTCTGTTGGTGTGCTAATGGGATCATGGAACATGACCTTTCTGCCACCATCATCAAATTTCAGTGTGAGGCTTGTATCACTATTTTCTCATGATGTGATTGTGCATTTTCATATGTGCCAGCTATTCCATTGCCCTTGTTTTTCTTCCTCAGGGACAGCGAGGATCACATATTCAATGGCTCTCAAAATTGCACTTTGGTGTTTATCATTTACAGGAAACAGAGTCATCTAGAAAACCATCCCTCATAACCCGACAGTCAGACTGGAGTGCTGGAACATAAGTTTTTATCATCAATGGAGGAAGTTTTATCCCTTTCCCAATTAACAAGACTTTCACCACAGTCAAATGCTTTTGAACTTGTGAAGCTTCCCTTGACTACAGGAGGGTTTATTGTCAGATCTAAGATGGTGTAGAATAGTTTTTGGAGATAACTGTGTTATGAAGAGTTGAAACATCCGGCGTTTCAAATGTACACTTCACACATTATTGGGGACTAGAAGCAAAAAACATAGATGAAGAGGAGGAGAGACCCACAACCAATTTATAAGCAGAGTGCTGAGAAAGAGATGTTAGGGAAAATTATAAAATTAAACCAGGAGGGACCAAATGAGGGGAATACAATTTATTAATAAAATAATTAAAATCCCCAAAATAGTTATAAAAATAATTAACAGTCATATTATTAGTTAATATTATTATTATTTTTAGTTATTCGGGGAGTATTATTAAAATTTAATAATAATATAGTTATAATAAAATAAAATAACTAAAGTAATATTATACAATATTTCAATAGTTTTGTTATTGTTATTAGAAAGGGGGAGTTTTAATATTAATGATATTATTAAGAATAATTAATATCTTCAGTTATTAAATTATAATATTGTTATAATAAGACGAATAAGTAAATAGAAGTGTTCACTCGAAATGTCACACATGTCAACTCTTCACAACACAGTTATCTCCAGAAACTATTCTACACTGACTCACAACTGTGAAATCTACATTCAAAGATCTAAAAAGATCAAGGGTTCCTAACAGAATTTAGTATCTTTTCCAAAGCAGGATTTTGAGCCAAAATTTGACTTTTCCTCAAATCTGGGCCCCTTTTGTCATCATTATATGTATCATCCATAGGAAAACAATCAAATTGCACCAGCCAGTTCTCATTACTATTTTTATCAATCTTTGAATGCAAAACAGGGCTGTCAGCAGTCCCACTATTCATTTTCAAGGATATTAGAGTTAGTATAAGACTGATTTTCTGTGAGAGAAATTTTATCATGAATCACCCATTTAACATGATACTTAGGCCTTTGTTTAGTATTTTTTTGCAATTTTCTTCATCTGAAGTATAATGAGGGTCATCATCGGAAGTCACGAAGAAAGATACCCATTTTGAAGTAAATGAGACAAACCTTTCCTCTTCTGAAGTTTTCTTCCCTTTTCTATGACACCTATTTGAAATAAGCGGGAGCAACTCTTCTGGCATGAAATCAGACATACACTTCAAGTTAGCGTGATCATTGAAGAGAAGAGGGCAATTAAAATGTACTGAGTATGACTTGAGACCGTTCACTTGCAATTTGAAGCTATTACTATTCTCAGAGGGTCGCTCATTATGTTGCATAGGCTCTTCATCTCCAAGGCTGCCATATGGTTGCATGATTGTTTTTTCAGTGCCAGAACCATGATCTGTAACTGATATTTCATTTTCAGTCTCCTGTCCATCTGAATGATCTGCCTTGATGTCATCATGTGCTTCACTACTACCCTGGTTTTCTGAAGGGACATCACCATCACCATTTTCTTTAGCGTCCACCTCATCAACATTGCCTTTATCACTTTTCAGAAAGTCAAGAAGACCTTCCTACTATAGGGATGCTAATAGATCCTGTTGTCACACGGATTGGCACGGCAACGCTCAGACCGGGGGCTGTCACTCTGATCCCCGATCCCTCCGTTTAAGCCTGTCTCCCGCGGCTAAGGGGGGTAGACCCTGAGAGATGATGAAGACCAACTGTCGAC
>APFE030588717.1:0-24452 GCA_000404065.3 Pinus taeda
GGAAAGCGAATCTGTGAAGGGTGATCTCTCGAGCGCTGCAGCTGCGGAAGTGCGGAGGCGCCACAGAAGGCGCAGTGTGGAGACGCTACAGAGGCACCATAGAAGGCGCAGTGCGGAGACGCCACAGAGGCGCCACAGAAGGCGCAGTGCGGAGGAGCCACAGGAGACGCCACAGAGGCGCCACAGAAGGCGCAGTGCGGAGACATCACAGAGCCGCCACAGAAGGCGTGGTGCGGAGACGCCACAGAGGTGCCACAGAAGGCGCAGCGCGGAGACGCCACAGAGGCACCACAGAAGGCGCAGTGTGGAGGTGCCACAGAAGGCGCAGTGCGGAGGCACCACAGAAGGTGCAGTGCAGAGGCGCCATAGGAGACGCCACAGAGGGCACACTGCGGAGACGCCACAGAGGCGCCACAGAAGGCGCAGTGCGGAGATGCCACAGAGGCGCCACAGAAGGCGCAGTGCAGAGACTCCATAGAGGCGCTAGAGAAGGTGCAACGTAGAGATGCCACAGAGGCGCCATAGAAGGTGCAGTGCGGAGACGCCACAGAGGCGCCAGAGAAGGCGTAGCGCGGAGACGCCACAGAAGGCATAGTACGGAGGCACCACAGGAGACGCCACAGAGGCACCACAGAAGGCGCAGTGCGGAGACGCCACAAAGGTGCCACAGAAGGTGCAGTTTGGAGACGCCACAGAGGCGCCACAGAAGGCGCAGTGCGAAGATGCCACAGAGGTGCCACAGAAGGCGTAATGCGGAGGCGCCACAGGAGACGCCACAGAGGCACCACCAAAGGCGCAGTGCAGAGGTGCCACAGAAGGCGTAGTGCGGAGGCGCCACAGGAGATGCCACAGAGGCGCCACCAAAGGCGCAGTGCAGAGGCGCCATAGAAGGCGCAACTGCGGAGGTGCGCGATGCCACAAAAGGTGAAGTGCGTAGTGACGCAGGCCAGAGAAAAGGAAATTGCGTCTCTGTCTTAAGATCTTTTTTTTAGTGATTTTTTTGTTGATAAGGTGTTCAGGGTTTATTTTACTGTTATTGTGGATCTCGTTATCTGGGTTGCTTACTTGTACTTGATGATCATTTGATGTTTATGGATCCAGTTTGAAAATTTATGAAAAGTGGTCCTTGAAAGAAAATAAGTAGGGGGTTGTAGCTCCCTTCCAGAAGAGATTGGAAAACGAGAGAGAGTTGTAGATTTCTGCAGGTTGCAGCCTGCATACTGGGAAAGGACTGCACCAGTACAAGACCATTGTAAAAGGAGTTTCTAATTTGAAAGAAGATAGAGACATATTGCAGCAGGTGGTTTTCACCCACATTGGGTTTCCACCTTCTATCTGGTGTTCTTTGATGTGTCTGTCTATTTTTTCTTGCTCATTATTTTATGGTACTGATATGCAAAAATAATTCAAAGTGTAAATAAGGAACATTTGTTAAAAGAACTAGATAATACTGATTCACCCCCCTTCTCAGTATTATTTTCATCAGTTTCCTCCATAATTGTCGAGCTAGTAAACTTTTGAGGCCCAATGCCCACCACCTATGTTCCTTAATTCATCAACTTCCATGGAGGATACATTGTGTGGTATGCCTTCATGAATATTTGGAATGAAGTCATTAGATTTTTTTGTCAAAATCTATAGCATGGGGATGACGATCATGACTACATCCATTACCTCCATTGCTTACACATCTTCTCTCTTGAAGAATAGTATTAAGTGGGAGAATGAGGAGGAGGAATTTAGAATCACTAAGGGAATTGTAGCTTTTCTTTTGGAAGGAAATAATAGTATGACAGGGTGAGTGATGAATGATGAACAAGCTGGGTGAAAAAAGAGCCAAGAAATATCTAGACATACATAATGTTTTCCATCGCCAAGCAAGTGAACGAGGCATTATTATTATGTACAAGGAGATCACAAAAAGGATACGGAGCACTGGATTAGGAACCATGAAAAATCGATGGATTAACATACTGAGTGGGCATATTAAAGTTGGATGAGAGCCACTTTCTGTGTGAATGCCTTGTGATGATAAATGCATTTAGGACAACCATCAATTGCCACCCAAATTAGTGGGAATTTTATATCAACTTAACATTTATAAAGAGAAAAAAATTAAATTTAAAATATTTTTTCCTTTGTTAAACTTTGTTTTTCCACTCGGTAATATCAAGGAGATGTTAAATTTATTTAATACTTAATAAAATTTCATACTAGACAGTTAGAAAATATTGATGGCAAGAAGAAATTCAGTGTAAACAATCAATAAATAAAGTGAAGGATATTTTTCATTTAATTAATTTGTGCTTTCTAATTCAATGGCATCATGGAGATGTATAATTCCTTCAATATTTGATATGAACTAGAATGTAAAATACATTAACAAAAAGGGAAGATTGGCAAGTATGTATTTTGTATATAAAAGAATTGAAAAAATTATAAAGAATGATTCAAAACTTTTAATGGCGCCTATCTCAAAATGATGGAGATGTGTAATGTTTTGCTTATTTATCTTGGAGTTGACATACGACACGAATGTGTGTGTCCGTGTGTCTATGTTGTAGTAGTATAGATAAATATCTAGATTTCAAATATATATATATATATATATTAAATATATATATATATATATATATATATATATATATATGATATTATATTAAATTGGCAAATGAAAAAGAACATTATGATTAAAACATTTTAGTGGTGTGTAACTCAAAATGAAAGAGATATCGAGTTCTTTTTTCATTTAGTTTGGAGTTGACGCATGGAAAGAATATATATATGACTACTTATTTTATATATATATTATAATATTAAAATAACATGAAGGTTAATGTTTACCTTGATGATTATGGCCAAACATGGGGAATCGATGGGGCCAGGGGCCATAGAAAAGTTGCACAGGACACCCAACAGATTGTACAAACGTGTGAATGAGATTATTTCCTGAACAATTTTCTTTTCTCAGAAGCTGATTTTTCTACATATTGGAGTTTGGGAAGGTGGTAGGGGGATGTTGACTATGCATAGACAGCTAACATATGCATGCTCATTTGAGTGGTTTATTTAGAGTGAAAGGGTAATGCAAGCTAGAGGGGCTTGTGCTTTGGTCTCTATGGTGTGCTAATGTGAACAGTTTGGCACCTCAGTGAGTTAAAGGGTGGTGAACTATCCTTTGGATGGTGAGACATGGTGGGGATAAGAGAACTACTAAATTTTCTTGTCGCAGGAGTTAAAATGGGGTGGTTTTATTCTCTTCCTTATTTATGAAGAAATATGGTTATGCCTTTAGGCCCTAGTAGTTCCTTTGTAAATGGAATTTTGGATGTGGTAGTCGTCTGTTCCTTTTGGGTTTCATCATCTTTATGATTTCAAGAATTTATCATGGTCCCAATCGTATTTAGCAGTATTTTTTGCACGTATCTATCGCCAAATTTTCCTAGGGTTGAGAGATGTAGTTTGAGGTCCCAGGCTTACTACCTCTATCCTCAGTTACTTGTGGTACTATATTCAAGAGGACGTATTGTAATCACGGGGGTGCTTCTTTAGTGATAATTGTGGAAGAATATGTAATTTTTGACAATTTTTATCTTGTTGAGTTTTGAAGCGGGTTTTGATTACCAAGATACAAAATTTGGGTGGTTGAATTAAATTGGTCTTTGTGTTCTAGATTATATAGTGGAATTCTTAGACTAAGGGGGCATGTTGTGCAAGGTGGGTGACCTCACGAAGTCCTAGTTGGCCATTGCAGGCGCATAGGAGAAGTGGAGGCTGATGGGGGTGTTGAGGATATTCATGAGGGTGAATTGGCTCATGAACATGTTTCATCACCTAGCCATTAGGAAGCACCACCATCTTTAGAATGTTTGTATAGGTAGTTGCAGAGTCTTACCACACTGCTGGAGGAGCTACCGAGTCAGAAACATGTTTATATAACATGACTTTAATTTTCCTTTTAACACTAAATTTATGAAACAACAAAAACTATTTTAATATCATATCTAATACTTTAGGTATTTTTGTTGTTTTACATTTAAATCCATCATAATCTATTAATGCCATCTCTAAATTCCTAAGTACTTTTTTGTGGCATTTAATTCTATAATTATTAATATATATTTTTCAACAATCAATGAAATTATTACCATGTCATCACATAGTTTTGCTTTATTTATTTTAAACAGATACCATACTTTTTTCTATCTTTTGTTTCTTTATTTTTTTTATTTTTATTTTTATAGATTTTATTATAATTTTATACCTTCTAAATATAAAGATTTATTTAATTGCAACCTTTTTATTTTTTAAATATATCTAAATAGTTTAAATAAAATAAATAATTATAATGAAGTCAAATAGTATTTTTCAATTTTATTTACACTAAATAGACACGTATATTTAGTTATTTTTTCAAATGAGCTCAAAATGGCCTCAGGATGTGAGGTAAGGGCTAATGAGTGCTCCATATTATCATGTACAAGCCATCGAAGGTATCTTTTTGCCAAGACATCACGAACAAAAAGTGCCCTACATCACCGTTAGAAGAGGATAAGGGCTTATGTGGAATTAACTAGCTCAACTGTTGGCACTACAATGTGATGTACAAGCCCTATCTTGTAATATTAAGGACGACCATCATCATCTATTAGGTGGATGAAGTGATTCGTATCAAATAGTGTCAACACCATGCTAGGGGAATCCTAGGTTCACTGCTCAAATCATCAATATCTCGAATGTTAAGCATCATGGGCTCAATGGTCTAGCATTTCTGGATTCCTTGTAGTGTCAAAAATTATATAATTCCCTCAATCAGTCTAATTCCCTATCCTAGGTATGAAATATTACACCATCAATGTTAATCTCTCTCTCTCTGGTTTGGAGAGTACAACTTCTACTCCACTACTTAGCAGGTGGGGAAATCACCTATAACATTTTCTATTACTATGATGTCAAGCATCCCACAAAATATCCTTATAATAAAGTTCCTATCAATCCATATTTAGGTAACTCAAACCATATAAGCATCATAGAGGACCATACGTAATGTCAGATACACAAACTATACTTCACACAATGATCAACATCAGGTATCTAACTAGACCAAGTGGCATGTTTTTTTTGCCTCTCTTATATTTGTGATGGATAAGTGGATAACCCTAATATGTGTTTCTAACCCTCAAGGGGAAGTTGTAGGTCCTAGTCCAAACGTTAGTCGATGTGTACAAGTGTAGATGTGGTAACGTATTGGGAAGGACTTCAAGGCTAGGTACCATAGCCAAATTACCAACTAATGGTGGTCCAACATCTAGAGTGTATATATGCAAGTAGGGATTAGTCATGGATTCACTAGTTACCCCTTTTCTTAGAATTCTATTTCCACTACTCTAGTACACCATTTACTTCTTTATAATAATGCTTTGATATGGCTGGATAGTTTAAAGCTCGATTTTTCATTTGATAGATTAAATTCATTACCTCTTAAGGCATTTTGTTTTATTTCTCATTGGTGTTGGGAAAATACAAGGGTTTCATTTTATTTGGGTAGCATCAAGTACTCTAAATACTGAGTGATGAATAATGAGGCAAGTAGAGATCATACTGGGATTTTCCCCATGTGCTAAATATTTTCCCAACCATCTCTTGCATTTTATTTTTAGTTTTTTTATTGTGGAATTATTTTATTTCCTCATTATTGTAGTGGCATAAACCTCAAGGGTAAATATTTCCAGCCCAATCTTGAGGATGAGGATGAGAGAGTTCAAATCTCCATGACCAATTACCACCTTCATAAAGAATGAATTTGAAATATAGGGAATAATGTAATGTGTCATGTATAGAATAGCATAGGCATAGCACTATAATCTGGGCCTTCCTAGCAGTGTCGTTCAATTGTAGCCACCACAATAGTGCCTTTTCGAGAAGGTGCATGAAACCTATTTTTACCTCAACATAGCTGGAAGTTAATTGATATAAAAAATTCACTTTGTCTTGAAAATTGTAAATCTTAGTAAGATTATATGAATGAAACATGTTAATGATTTGTCAACCTTGGGAGGGTTGACCATGTAATTTCCCTTTCTTTGAATGGCCACTAACTGAGTGGCCTATTTGATTCCCATAGGCTATAGAAGTAAAATAGTGATAAATTAATTAAATTGTTTGGCTATCATTCAAG
The DNA here is from genome assembly GCA_000404065.3 of Pinus taeda. Taxonomy (NCBI): domain Eukaryota; kingdom Viridiplantae; phylum Streptophyta; class Pinopsida; order Pinales; family Pinaceae; genus Pinus; species Pinus taeda. The sequence continues at coordinate 6,179 of APFE030588717.1, forward strand.
TGAATACATAAACATTTAGAAGTGAGAATGAATAATTAAATTAAATGGTGTTATTAAGTGATTATGGGAAAAATAAAAAATTGAAATTGAAATCCATTTATATGATTGAGTAGGAAAGAGATAAAAAGGGGAGATTCATGGTATTTTTATGACCCGTGCTATTGAATCATCATATTGTGATGATACAAGTTAGAAAAGGAGAATCGTAGCTCATTTATTAACCTATATTAGTTATTATATTTCATACTTCATTTGATAGCTCTAAGAGATTAGTTGTAAGGATGAGAACCTCATTAAGGATTTTTATTTAGTGCTAAAGCCAACCACCCAATATGGTTAAGGGGAGGTATCATTCATATTTTTGAGTAGTACTACATTGAAGTTCAGGTTTCATCTTTGGAGGATACCAATCCTTCTTTTGTGAAAAGACAAAGTTTGTTATAGTGTCTGAGTTTATTTGTGGAGAGGTTAAATTTCCCTAGCAAGTAATTTTATTCGTGGATATGCTCTGTTATTGAAACAACTGAGTTTATTTATGGAAAGTCAAAGCTTATCTAAAAAAAATGAATTTATTTATATAGAATTTGCGTTTGTCTAGTGGGGATTGATTTTCTATAGAAGGATCAAGATACTTTATGAAAGAAGTAATTATTGTGCATAAAAAACTTTAGCATTAACCCTACTAGCCACTCTTATAGCCAAAACATGCAAAATTTCTAATTTACTCATAATTTTCAAATCTTGTATTAATGGAGTGATTGCCATGTATTTGGATTCTCCAAATTAATAATAAATTAGTCTAGCTATCATTTTACATACTTTGAGTAAGGGTTTCCTATTTGGAACCATGCAAATGTTTGAGTAAATGTCTCTACCATCAATGTTCTTTTGTTTGAATAAAAAGTGTTCAAAGAAATGTTTTCATGCAAAGTGTTTGCCAGAATGTAAGAAAGAGAATTTTGAGAATTATTGCAAGATTCATTCGCATGTTTTAGTTAGTGAAATTAAGGGACAAGATCATGTAATTTAACATAATGAAACGTTGCAATCTCCTGCAAACAACGAAAATATGAATTTTTGGATTGAAATGAATACTATAGTAGCAAAAATGCATAAGGATGGCTCATAAATTCATTGGATTGTTAGTGTTTCTGCGAGAGTAAGAGGGGAGGTAATCCATATATGCCTCTACAATTCATGTGATGTAAAAAAAAGCATAACGCATGTACCACTAGTGTAGGTTTTAACCCCGTACAGGAATTACCTGCATACGAATTTTAAATCACAGGAAAAATAAAAAACGCGAGAGCATAACACATAAAACACGTATACACAGAGATTTCCCACTGGATCCCAAAACCGGGACTACCAACTTGATTTTTCATTATTTTCCTTTCAATGTTACAATACATATTTATACATGCCGAAGCATCCAATACCATGGACTGAAAAACCATCGCGTCCAAAACCATGGACCGAAAACCATCGCATCCAAAAAACATGTGTGAAAGTCATGCACAAAACCATAGGTGGGTCCGCCCATAAAGTGGGGTCACGGGTACCCCTCAAACCCCATAAAGTGGGGTTACGGTACCCCTCAAACCCCCTGTTAACTATGTGGAAATAATATAACACAACCCAACAACTAGAAGGTGGATCCAATGATTTCAAGGCCCTAGGACAATTTCTAATATGTGATTGTACCTTAAGGGAAAATTTAAGCCATTTATATTGATATTTTGATTTGATTTCAATCTACTTATAGCAAAGAAAAGAATCCACGAATGAGAATATCACTACTAGTGAACCATTAATGATCTGGTCAATCAATGGGGTTGGATAGTTACCTTTTGGTAATTCCTGATTAAGTTCCTTTAGATGACAAAAACATGAATTGTACCCTTTTTTGTGACGAGAATGATGTTAGAAACCTATTCAATTAAGGAAAATAGACATATGAACTAATATTTAAGTAATTTTTCAACATCTTCCTTAAGGATATCAACTGTGTGAGGGTTTATTGGGTGAAGTCCTTCCTCCAGTACATTATTTATTTCATCCATATGGCTATCGATGATACATAACTATTCATATGTACAAGTGAATACATATTAGAATTATATGAAAAGAGTAATATAGGTAGAAATATCATTTGGAGTGAAATTCACTACAATCATGATGTTTTCTATGATCCCGGGTTTACAAAAAATATCAATGGGTATGATTTGAGAGATACTCAATACATTTTCTTTAGGTAACACATCATGTTCCATGATAGGATGATGCAACCAATTAGAATTTGAATATTCATTCCAACTAGTATATTTCAAAATCTACTCTATACATATTACGAAATAATATTTTGATGTTGATAATATATAAAATATTTCAATGTGAACCTTAAATAAAACAATTATATATATATTATTTTGTAAAAATGTAAAGAACTTCATATTAGCAAAAATGATGTACAAAATTTACACAACCATAATCATGTAAGTTCTTCTGGTGGAACTAGGTTTCAGACCATCTTCCCACCATGGAAACCAATAGGTCATTGCTTGAAATCTAGCGTCAAAGAAATATCTATTCATGGGAAAATCCAAAATTAGTAGCATACATAATCAGTGATTGTAATACAAAAAATAGTGTGTGAGAATTTTCCTTAGGGCTAAGAATACAGGCCATTCAAAAAGTTTCTTTCCTTTAGAAGTTGTTGAGCCATCAAGTGTGCTATGAAGCCAGAATTGTGTTAGTGCATATTTTGTCTCCTCCTCAATGGTAAGACAACCATAAGAACTCAAAGCTTGCTATGGTTGTTCCGTATTAGTTGCTCCACTAACTCGACATTTTATTTTCATATAATCAATAATTATGGAAGAGGAAGGGCCGAGGGGAAGCGAGTGAGATTGAAAGGGAGTTTATACCATCTTGGGAGCTAGTGCGGGAATGATAGAGTGAGATAGGAGAGAAGGAGATGTCGAAGGAGTGGATAAGGCCTCGTAGAGATTCATGGAGACTATTAATTCTTAGAACTAACAACCTTCCTTATGGAAGCTTCATTGGCTTGTTGTTGCTTCTATAACTATCTGGCTAGTAAACTTTTAAGGCCCAATGCCAACCACCTACGTTCCATAATTCATCAGCTTCCACAGAGGACACATTGTGTGGTATGATTTCATGAATATTTGGAATGAAGACATTAGATTTTTAATCAAAATCTAAAGCATGGGAATGATGATCACGACCACATCCATTGCATCCATTGCCTCCATTGCATACACATCTACTCTCTTGAACCATAGTAGCAGGTGGGAGAATGAGGAGGAGGAATTTAAAATCATTGAGGGAATTGTAGATTTTCTTTTGGAAGGAAATAAGAGTATGATAGCGTGAGTGATGAATCATGAAAAAGTTGGGTGACAAAAGAGCCAAATAAATTTTTAGACATACATAATGTTTTTGATCGCCAAGTAAGTGAATGAGGCATTAGTGTTAAGTACAAGGAGGCCACACAGAGGATATGGAGCAGTCGATCAGGCATCATGAAATCAATGGATTAGCATACGGAGTGGGCATATTGAAGTCGGATGAGAGCCGCTTTCCATGTGAATGCATGGTGATGATAAATGCCGATAAGAGAACAATCAATTGCCACCCAAATTAGCAGGAATTTTTATCAACTTAACATTTATAAAGAGAAGAAAATTCAATTTAAAATATTTTTTCCTTTGTTATTTTTTTTTCCACTTAGTAATATCAAGGAGATGCTAAATTTCTTTAATACTTAATAAAATTTCATAGCCGACATTTAGAAAATATTCATGGAAAGAAGAAATTTAGTGAAATCAATAAATAAATAAAGTGAAGGATGCTTTTCATTTAATTAATTTGTGCTTTCTAATTCAATGACATCATGGAGATGTATAATTCCTTCAATATTTGATATGAATTAGAATTTAAAATACATTAACAAAAAGGGAAGATTGGCAAGTATGCATTTTGTATATAAAAGAATTGAAAATATTATAATGAATGATTCAAAAATTTTAACAGTGTCTATCTCAAAATGAAGGAGGTGTAATTTTTTCCTTATTTATCTTTTTCTTGACAAATGGCACGAATGTGTGTGTCTATGTGTCTATGTTGTTGCGGTATAGATAAATATCCAAATTTCAAATATATATATATATTGGTAAATGAAAAGAAAATTATGATTAAAACATTTTAATAGTATATAACTCAAAATGAAACAGAAAGAAAATTATGATTTCATTTAATGGAGTTAACTCAAAAAGAAAGAATATACAATATATATATAATTTAGTTTGGAGTTGACGCATGGAAAGAATGAATATATATATATATATATATAGACTTAATTTTCTATATATATTATAAAATTAGGATAACATGAAGGTTAAATTTTACCTTGATGAGTGTGGCCAAACATGGGGGATTAATGGGGGCAGGGGCCATAGACAAGTTGCATAGGACACCCAAAATATTCTACACACATCTGAATGAGATTGTTGCTTGAACGATTGTTTTTTTAGAATTTGATTTTTCTAGATATCGGAGTTTTGGAAGGTGGTAGGGGAATGTTGACTATGCATAGACCGGTAACCTACGCATGCTCATTCAAGTGGTTTCTTTAGAAAGAAAGGGCAATGCAAGCTAGAGGGGCTTGTGATTTGGTCACTATGGTGTGCTAAATTGCATGGTTTGACACCTTAGTGAGCTTAAGGGAAGTGAACTATCCTTTGGATTGTGAGACGTGGTGAGGACAAGAGAATTACTGAATTTTCTTACTACAGGAGTTAAATAGGGTAGTTTTATTCCCTTCCTTGTTTCGTAAGAAATATGGCTCTACCACTAGGCCCTAGGAGTTCCTTTGTAAATGGAATTTTGGATGTGGTGGTCCTTTGTTATTTTTGGGTTCCCTCATCTTTACACTTTCAAGAATTTGTCATGGTCCCTATTGTCTTTAGTGGTATTTATTGCACGTATCTATCACCAAATTTTCTTAGGGTTGAGAGATGTAGTTTGAGGTCTTGGGCTCACTACCTCTATCCTTGGTTTCTTGGGGTATTCTATTCAAGAGGAAGTATTGTAATCATGGGGGTGCTTCTTTAGTGATAATTGTGGAAGAATATGTAATTTTTGACAATTTTTATCTTCTTGAGTTTTGAAGCAGGATTTGATTACCAAGCTAGAACATTTGGGTGGTTGAATTAAATTGGTATTTGTGTTTTGGATTATATAGTGGAATTCTTAGATGAAGGAGGCATGTCGTGCAAGGTGGGTGACCTCATGAAGTCTTGGTTTGCCATTGCAGGTGCGTAGGAGAAGTGGAGGGTGATGGGGGTGTTGAGGCTATTCATGACAGTGAATAAGATCATGAATATGTTTCATCACCTAGCCATGTGGAAGCACCACCATCTTTAGAATGTTTATATAGGAAGTTGCAGAGTCTTATCGCACTTCTGGTGGAGCTACGGAAACAGAGAGATGATGACTCGAATGAGGTGATAACATTCATGATTGACTAAAAACATAATAAACAATAAATTATGGACAAGACGAAATCACTCATAATGAGCCAAATATTGACTAATAAGTGATTAGATCATATTGAGGGTCAGATTGACCACCTAGAGATTCATGTTTATGGGGCCCCTAGAGCCCCAAACATTTATGATTCTGGATAGGAACTGTCACCCCTCATAATCTTTGACAAAAGTTCTTTTGATATGTATGGCTGCTAATTTTTGTCTTGTGGAATAACTTCTTGTTACCTTAAAGAATTTATGAAAACGTTCCAATTCACAACATAGAAGTAGTGATATTGGATTATTCCACAACACATTTAACATATTAATATATTATAACATTTATGATAAATAAATTGTCATATTCCATGTCTTGGTCCATTCCTTGGAAAAATAGTGTCACATCCATAGTTTTCCATGTGATTTATAATCATATCATTTAGATGTCCATGATAGTACTTATTCGTAGTACATGTCAATTGAATGAAAGATTAACTCTCCATATAAATTTGCATTTTACATATATCTTATGATTGTAGATACTATTCTTCTTCAATCTAATAATTTATTATACACTCCATATAGATTTACGTTTACTTCTCAATTGAATAATAATTTTGTTTTTAATATTGCAAAAAATAGATTTATTTTAATAATTATATTTGAGGTAATTTTCAATGTTATCTTATTCAAAATTTAATTATAAACCAAAAAAATCAAATTTTAAATTATTAAATTTATATAACATGAATTTAATTTTCTTTTTAACACTAAATTTATGAAACAACAAAAAACTATTTTAATATCGTATCTAATATTTTAGACATTTTTATTGTTTTACATTTAAATCCATCATAATCTATTAATGCCATCTCTAAATTCCTAAGTACTTTTTTTTGGCATTTAATTCTATAATTATTAATATATAATTTTCAACAATCAATGAATTTTTCTTTGTTTATTTTAAACATATACCATGTTTTTTTCTATCTTTTATTTTATTGTTTTTTTTAGATTCTATTATAATTCTATACCTTTTAAATATAAGATTTTATTTAATTGCAAATTTTTAATTTTTAAATTTATTTAAATAGTTTAAATATAACAAATAATTATAACCAAGTCAATAGTACTTTTTCATTTTACTTACACTAAATACACAAATATATTTAGTGAAATTTTTAAAGGAGCTCATAAAGACATTACGATGTGAGCTAAGGGTTAATGAGTGCTCCATATTATCACATACAATCCATCAAAGGTATGTTCATGCCAAGATATCATGACCAAAAACTACGCTACATCACCCTTAGAAGAGGAAAGGGGCTTATGTAGAACTAACTAGGTCAACTATTGGCACTCAAATGTGATGTACAAGCCCTATCTTGTAATATTAAGGATGGCCATCATCATCTATTAGGTGGTGATGAGCCTCTTTATTGGGTAACTTTATGGACCTTCATACACCTCCAAGCTTATTTAAATCAACTCTTCTCATAATTCCTTACATATTTTGATTATATTTTTCTTAATGAGACGAGTAAAAGTGATATGTTATGTCTAGTGGACTAATGTGCATTGATTGCAGGCTTTTGAGATAAAATCATGGCAATTTTGGCTAATTAACAATAGAAACTCGAATGGGACAAGGAGGAGATATTATAGGAGATAGATCCTCCTCATTTAATCCTCACTCATTCCAATATTTCTCCATCAAATCACACTAGCTTGGAGTTGCAAGCAACTGAGTCATGAAGATCAGAAGGAAGTCAAGCCAGTGACAGTTAAAGAACCAGTTCATCTTGAGTTTTGGAGCCAAGCCTCCCTAGATTTAAGGAAGTCATTGGAGATTTCAGTTGTATAAATAAAGATGCCTAGAGCCTCATTAGGATTCAGATTTTTTATGTAAAAGCATTAGGAATTTTCAAGCTGAAGACTTGTGGAAGACATTGTTGTGTAATTTTCTGATATGATAATGAGAATGAGAATTTCCTTGATCCAACACTGATTTGACTCACATGGCTAAAACTCTTGGATTAGGGTTCAACCCTAGCAGAAAAGGTGCCTCTTCTTGTATTTGTATTCCTAGTCAATTTCATAGATTAATGGTTGAATTGTTTTTAGCATTACTTCATTGCATGTAGTTGTGGATTTGATTATTTTTCTTCCATTTGTGCATTGCTTTAGTAGTATCTTGGGAAGACAAAGGAATATCAAAAATCTGATAGTAGGTAGTGTTGGCCTCACTCCTCCATGTAGGGACCATGGTTTGAGAAAAGAAATCCTATGCAGCTCCAAAAAGACAAAATTTTGATTTCTTGTGGAATTTAGAATTTTCTGCTACTTAGGCCAGCATTTTACCAGTTTTCAAGAATAGGATTTAATTGAAATTTCTGATATCTTCAGCCTTTCATTGGATCTCATGAAGGTTTCACACTATTCTGCAAGTTTTTCCATCCATGAAATAAGCAACTACATAATGAAATTATGTTTTGTTAGTTGATTGAAAATCTTTCTTGTTTGACATGGTTCATGGATAATTGCCAATGATTGATGTAGTGTAGGAGTTTCAGCAATGTAGAGAGATATCATGACTATGAATCTCATCCTAACCTCATCCATCCATGATTATCACTTTTTCCACTAATCCCTCACCAAATTCATCATTACACAAGAACACTTCTCCATGTTTAATTGAGCAAATCCAACCATCTCACAATCTCTGTTTTGATCTTAGAAGGAGTCCTAGCCACTCCCTTGCCTCATTTCTCTCACCATTCACCTTCCCTAAGACCTACACCACCTTCCAAATCCCTCCTCTTTCTCTCGGTCGAATCCTGTAGGAATAAAGGGGATCAGTAGTAGCATTAGGACATCCTGTAGGAGGCATTAGGACATCATGTACGAGGCATTAGGACATCCTCTATGATGAGCTATAATGGCCCGTTTTGAGGCTGAATTGTGGAAAGAGCACCAAGGAAGATAGGAGAAGACCCCTACTTTCCTCCCAAGCCATCTGACCATTCACCATAATCCCTAATCCACTCGCCACATCACCAAGAGGATTTAGCATTCACATTTTCACACAAAAAGGACAAAAAGGAAAAAAGAGTTATTGTGCTCATTTACATGCGCAGTAGTAGAATGTTTGGTTATTTCAGATTTCATGCCTAGGACAATAGGATTACACACATGTCAAATTAGCCATATTTTGAAGAAAAGCCTCTTAGCAGTAGTTAGATGAATGGTGTGTTTAATCATTTGATATTAGTTTTTCCTTAGTACAGTAGACAAGCTTTTAGTTAGAGTAAATTTCCATTTTTCTCATTGGTAATCAAGCTTCTTCTGAATCAATAGAAGGTTGGTTTGAGAAACCAAAATGGTCTTACACCAGCTTAGCAGTAACAAAGAGAAAACCCATCACATCTGCTTGTTTATACAACATTGTCACTTCCAAGTTTGTATGAACCCTAGGTTGATAAAGTAAAGTTGGTAGCCCCAGGAGTTGCAACATTCTTGCTGCAATACTGGTGCTCATCACCTTTTGGTGTTGTTTCTAGGGAGGTATCTTAGTAAGATGTGATTTATACTTTCTTTCTTCCATTTCTTATCTATGACATTCTACTATTAGGCTTCATTTATGGACAAGTAATTGTAACTCAATTTTCTTTCTTTTCCATTCTGTAAGTGAGATTTCATTCAAGCTATTAATTTCCATTCAGTTTGTGATTTCAATTCTGCAGTTAGTCTCAAAGCTTGAAAAGAAAACATAAAACTAAGCAAGAAAACTTCTTTCATTCCTCGTAGGAATAGGGATAACTTAGGGATATTTCTACCAAATACACCCACCACTTAAAACATCCAACCTTCCCTCTTCTTTGGTAGCTGTGTATTGGAGGACCCCTAAGGCAAGCAACCAGATATTTTTGAAGAGTCTAAAGGTGGAGAAGAAGAAGGAGAGCCCATTCCAACTGACCTAATGGCTGAAAATAGAAATGACATAGGAGATAGAGAAAGAATTGAGGGTTCTTCTCCACAAATGCATTCATGAAAACCATCAATTGCCACCCAAATTAGGGGGAATTTTATATCAACTTAAAATTTATAAAGAGAAAAAAATTGAATTAAAAATATTTTTTCCTTTGTTAAACTTTTTTTTTCCACTCAGTAATATCAAGGAGATGTTAAATTTCTTTAATACTTAATAAAATTTCATACCAGACATTTAGAAAATATCGATGGCATGAAGAAATTTAGTGTAAACAATAAATGAATAAAGTGAAGGATATTTTTCATTTAATTATTGTTCTTTCTAGTTCAATGAAATCATGGAGATGTACAATTCCTTCAATATTTGATATGAATTAGAATTTAAAATACATTAACAAAAAGGGAATATTGGCAAGTATGTATTTTGTATATAAAAGAATTGAAAAAAATATAAAGAATGATTCAAAAATTTTAACGGTGCCTATCTCAGAATGATGGAGATGTGTAATTTTTTCCTTATTTATCTTGGAGTCAACATACGACACGAATGTGTGTGTCTATGTTGTAGTAGTATAGATAAATATCCAAATTTCAACTATATATATATATATATTAGCATTTCCAGGATATCACGATCTCTGCGACTGCAGGCCTTGGTTCTCCCCAGGCCAACAATATGCATCCTCATAAGAAGGCACAATCATATTGGAAGGAATTTGGAGGCTGTGGGGCTCCATCATGGGACCTGAATCCACACAAGTTGTTTCGACCCGATCTCCTGTTCACTCATTCCCAAATGATATTCAATGGCTATTATAGAGACTGGGGTTCCTTACGGAACACCTACCCTGATGCATGGACTCCCTCGCAGAAAATGGAGATAGAGGGATGGACGGGAAAGGAAAGGGTTTTAGGAACAACAACTTATACCACTGACACACTACAAACCAGAGCTTCTCTAGAGTCATACCTTGGCTGTCGATCTGTCGCCCACAAGATAAAAGCCAAAAATGAATCTATATGTCCAGAGATGAAACTGCACGGGAATGGATCTAGGTTATGCGGCCTATTGTGCCCCTTTATTCACAAAGGAAGGAAGGGTCTGGCACCAATGGATGGAAGCTAAGAGCTATAGCAGATCTAGCCAAAGGTGACATGATCCCGGAGGGCCAGACATTCTTGCGAAAGGTAGATATTCTAGAGATAGTGGTTGGGACTATGAAAAACGTCCTCCACAAACTAGATCTAGAGAAACCAAGACAAAAAAAGAATACAAAACACAATGGTGCATTTAGGTTTACAGAGAAAAAGCCAGATCCAACAGATCAAGACCTCAACAAGGCCTTTCCACTCTGCATGGATGAAGATTTGATACAAATCTTCATCAAAATGATAGGGGGTAGACACTACTGCATGCAGCTCAGCAAGGGGACAAGTATTCATGAGTTAAAGAAGGAAATCCATTTTTAACTTGGAACCCCAACAAAACACCAAAATCTGATATATATAAGACATAGTCTGTAGGACAACCACACACTTCAGCGCTATGGTATAATGAAAGATTCAACCATCATTCTTAATCTAAGGTTGCGTGGTAGATGTAATGGATTCAGTTCAAAAAATACAGGTTCCTTTTGTGATGCAATCAAGGGAAAGGTGAAAATACCAAACAAACTAGCAGGAGCATGAGAGCTACTAGGTCCCTACATTGTGGAACAAAAAGTGGAATCTCCAACGCTTTAAGTGTCTTTCCTAGAGGTAATTTCTCTACTCACAGATCTATCCAAGAATGTTTTTATCTATAGATTTAACAGCTTTTGGCCAAAATTTGATGCTCTGCATCAATGGATCTTCTCCTCATGGTCATCCAACTATGAAATTTGCATGTGCCCAAAAGGATTTTTTGTAGTTAGATTCAAAACAAAATGGGAACGTGATAGTCTCATTAATCAGGGACCTTGGTTTTGGGGAAATGTTGGTCTCTTCATCACCCCCTGGTTCCTTAATTTTGATGTCAATACTATGAAAGTGTCAACAATGCCTATTTGGGTTAGGCTTCATAACCTCCCTCTACAATTTTGGCATCCCAAATTTTTAATAGCCATTGGGAATTCCTTCGAGAAATTACTAAAAATGGATGAAGATAGAGCTATTAGGGGAATTTTCACATTTTCTAGAATATGTGTACAAGTGGACTTGAGTCAGGGGCTGCCTGATCACATCACATCGATCTTCAATAACACTTTGTGGAAACAACTACTGAACTACGAGAATATATCATTCAGATGCAAAGGGTGTATGCAAACAGGGCATCTCCAATATGCCTACCCACTGGCCATAAAGGACCCCAAAGGGAATAATAAACAACAAAAAAAGGCCAAAGGGTGATAGCGTACTGACCTGCTGGAAGAAGAGGACATGCGGACAAAACCTATAGGGAATCTTTCAGAACTTGACACACAAAAGGGATAGAAATATACATAGGAAGAGAACACCCCAAACACTTAGTTAGAGCCATACAACACGAAACAAAAACAATAACTTCAACTGGAAGCAAGTGGCATCAAACGAACTCATGGATCGGAAGGATCACAATCTGACAAAGAACATCCAATGAACACATCGGAAAACTAGCTAGCTATTATTGCACCCTCTCCCAACTTCGGAGGTGGGCGAAGAGTGGAGCAGAAGAAGGGCCGAAAAGTATAGGCTTGCAGGAATTTATTTTTTTCTCTTTAGTAATCCTTTTTTTCTTTTTATTACATGAACAACCATCTGCATATGCTCCAAGCATGTACAAAATGTAATTTTTTTATATGAATAAAATTACGACTTTTTCTATGAGAAAAAAAAAAAAAATATATATATATTGATGGGGCTAGGGGCCATAGACAAGTTGCGTAGAACCCAAAAGCTTCTACAAATAGGTGAATGAGATTATTGCCTGAACGATTGTTTTTTCTCAGAAGCTGATTTTCTAGATATCAGAGTTTTGGAAGGTGGTAGGGGAATGTTGACTATGCATAGACTGCTAACCTATGTATCCTCAATTGAGTGGTTTCTTTGGTCACTATGGTATGCTAACTTACATGGTTTGGCACCTCAGTGAGCTGAAGGGTTGTGAACTATCCTTTGGATGGTGAGACATGGTGAGGACAAGATAACTACTAAATTTTCTTGCTGTAGGAGTTAAAATGGGGTCGTTTTATTCTCTTCCTTGTTTAGTAAGAGATATGGCTATGCCTCTAGGCCCTAGGAGTTCCTTTGTTAATGGAATTTTGGATGTGGTGGTCGTCTGTTCTTTTTGGGTTTCCTCATCTTTATGCTTTCAAGAATTTTCCATGGTCCCTGTCATCTTTAGTGGTATTTTTTGCACGTATCTATCACCAAATTTTCTTAGGGTTGAGAGATGTAGTTTGAGGTTCCAGGCTCACTACCTTTGTCCTTGGTTTCTTGGGGTACTCTATTCAAGAGGAAGTATTGTAATCATGGGGGTGCTTCTTTGGTGATAATTTTGGAAGAATATGCAATTTTTCACAATTTTTATCTTTTTGAGTTTTGAAGCGAGATTTGATTACCAAGATACAACATTTGGGTGGTTGAATTAAACTAGTCTTTGTGTTCTAGATTATATAGTGGAATTCTTAGATGAAGGGGGGAATGTTGTGCGACTTGGGTGACCTCACGAAGCCCTGGTTGGCCATTACAAGCGCATAGGAGAAGTGGAGGCTGATGGGCGTGTTGAGGTTATTTATGAGCTCGAAGTGGCTCATGAACATGTTTCATCACCTAGCCATGTGGAAGCACCGCCATATTTAGAATGTTTGTATAGGAAGTTGTAGAGTCTTATCGCACTGCTGGTGGAGCTAGGGAAATAGAGAGATGATGACTCAAATGAGGTGATAACATTCATAATTGACTGATAACATAATAAACAGGAAATTCTGGACAAGACGACTTCACTTATAACGAGCCCAATATTGACTAATAAGTGACTAGATCATATTGAGGGTCAGAATGACCACCTAGAGATTCATGTTTACCGGGCTGCTAGAACCCCAAACATTTTTAATTCTGGATAGTAACTGATACCCCCTCATAATCTTTGATAAAAGTTCTTTTCATATGTATTCTATGTGGGTTTTGGATGCTTTGTTCATTTATTTTAAGGACACAATGTAAATTTTGGCACCTTGGTATCACCTTTTGTATCTTTCTCCTAGGTAATAAATTTGGTTGGAATGAGGTAAGGGGAGAAGCATACCTCAAAAAAATTGTTGATGTATTTCAAAGAACTAATAGAATCTACTTGATCGAAAACAAAAATATGAATGGTAAATTTCCAGTCTGGATTATAACCATAGCTTTAAAAAGTTGGTTAGATTCACGTGTTTCACATATCATCTCATCATAGATTTCCATTCAAAATCTTATGTTGCTCCTTCTTGGAGTTACATTTCAGATGTTTTGATAAAATTATAAATAGCCGGAGCCTTTAGTGATTAAAGAATGACAAAGTGAATTTGAATATCATTTACAACACTCTATACTACTTTATTTTGTCACATTTTGCAATACTTTATTCGAAATTTTTTAACCTGAATGTTTCTTAATATTATATATGAATTTTATGGCTACTAATTTTTGTCTTGTGAAATCACTTTAAATAATTTATGAAAATGTTCCAATTCACATCATATAAGTAGTGATATTGGATTATTCCACAACACATATAATATATTAATCTATTATAACATTTATGATAAAAAAATTATCATATTTCCTGTCTTGGTCCATTCCCCAGGAAAATAGTGTCACACCCATAGTTTTCCAATTGATTTATAACCATATCATTTAAACGTCCATGATAGTACTTATTCACAGTACATGTCAATTGAATAAGTGATTATACTCTTGATATAAATTTGCATTTTATTTATACCTTATTGATTGTGGATATTATTGTTCTTCAATCTAATAATGTATTATACACTCCATAAAGATTTACATTTACTTCTCAGTTGAATAATAATTTTGTTTTTAATAATGAAAAAAATAGATTTATTTTAATAATTAGATTTGAGATAATTTTTAACGTTATCTTATCCAAATTTAATTAAAAACCAAAAAAATCGAATTTAAAATTTTTAAATTTATATAACATGACTTTAATTTTCTTTTTAACACTAAATTTATGAAACAACAAAATACTATTTTAATATCATATATAATATTTTAGGTTTTTTTTTATCGTTTTACATTTAAATCCATCATAATTTATTAATTCCATCTCTAAATTCCTAAGTAATTTTTTTTGGCATTTAATTCTATAATTATTAATATATATTTTTCAAGAATCAATGGATTTATGAGCATGTCATCATATTGTTTTTATTTATTTATTTTAAACATATACCATGCTCTTTTCTATCTTTTTTTTTAGATTTTATTATAATTTTATAGCTTTTACATATACAATTTTATTTAATTGCAAATTTTTTATCTTTAATTTTTAAATAGTTTAAATAGAACAAATAATTATAACAAAGTCAATAGTAATTTGTTATTTTAATTACACTAATTACACAAATATATTTAGTTAAATTTTCAAATGAACTCAAAAAGGCATCAAGATGCGAGGTTAGGGCTAATGAGTGCTCCATATTATCACGTACAATCCATCAAAGGTATCTTCATGCCAAGACATCATGACTAAAAAGTGCCCTACATCACCCTTAGAAGAGGAAAAGGGCTTATATGGAATTAACTAGCTCAAGTGTGGGCACTCAAATGTGATGTACAGGCCCTATATTGTAATATTAAGCATGACCATAATCTTCTATTAGGTGGTGCTGAGCCTCAACATTGGGGAACTTTATGGACCTTCATACACCTCCAAGCTTATTTAAATAAACTCTTATCATAATTCCTTACATATTTTGATTATATTCTCCTTAATGAGATGCATAAAAGTGAGATACATAAAAATAAAATACTGGATAAATATTGGATTATCTAAAAAGCCAAGAGGCTTCTTTCATGCCAGAAAGTGAAGTGTAAATTAAATTGTTGTCTTTAAACTATTAGATATATAAAAAAAATTAATGTTAATTTCACAAAATATGTGGAATACCCAAAGAATAAACAAAGCCATATATGATTCCTAATATCCTATGTTTCTCAAGTAAACATAAAAGAAAAAAAAAATCGCTTCTAATTCAATAAACAATGTTAACTTTAACTCAATACTTTTTAAATCAATGATAATTAGATGAAACGAGTCCTTCCCGAACAAATGCCTCATTAGACAATAAAAAAAGAACTACAAGTGTTTAAGAGACTAACAATTTTTTTAAACAAAACAAACACAACATTTTAAAATTTAGCCTTTCTCACAAAAGTATAATTTCATTAAAGGAATGTCATCGTTCCCATGATAATAGATCCCCTACAGTGACCACATAGGAAGCTAGAGCATAGGTCATTTTTCCATATAACTAAACAAGTAGAACATATTTCCCTTTCCTAATAAATATTTTGAAATAAAATACAAGATAAATAGTGGATTATCTAAAAAGTGAAGAAGCTTCGGTCATGCCAGAAACTTAATTGGAAATTAACTATTTTTACCTAAATCATTAGATATATAAAAAAGTAATAATAATTACACAAAATATGTGTAACACCCAAAAATAAATAAAGTCATATATGATTCCTAATATCCTATGTTTCTCGAGTAAACATAAAGAAAGAACACAAGGCTTCTTATTCAAGAAACCACGTTAACTATAACCCAACCCTTTTTAAATCAATGAGAATTAGATGAAACTAGTCATTCCCAAACAAATTGATCACTAAACAATAGAACGATAACTATAAATGTTTAAGGCATTAACAAATTTTTTAAACAAAATAAAAAGAAAATTTTGAACTTGAAAAATGCTTCAAATTCTTGGGCAAGATATTAGATCTAAAGGTTAAAGATATTTCATGTCCTTGAATGAGTATATGTGTAAATAGAGGGAAGCTTCCTAAATGACTTACCCATCATTTAATAGTAGGATATTAGGTATGTGAAGGGATGTGTTCTGGATTCGTGAGACTCTAGCTTTCATTTCCAACAGTGGAGAAGAGATTGATAATTTAGTATTGTAATTCAAGACATGAACCTTAAATTAAATTGCATATCTCCACCTCCAACTCCAAATCCTCCTCCTTCTACTCCACCTCCACCTCTTCCACCTCCACAAACTTGACCTCCACCACCTACTCCACATTCACAACCTTGACCTCCACCCACTCCTCCTTGTCCTTCACCTCCTCGACCACCAACTCCTCGTCCACCACCACCTCCTCATCCTCCTCCTCCTCATCCTCCACATCCTCCTCTACTACCTACTCTTCCACCACCTCCCTTCCCTCCACCTCCACCTCCAGTTGGTCCACCACCTTCACCTATGCCTCCTCCTACCCCTCCTCTACCTCCTCCTCCTCAACCTCCACTTCCACCTCCTCGACCACCTCCTCCTCCTCCGCTTCCTCCTCATCCTCCTCCTCCTCCACCACTTACTCTTCATTTACCTCCACCTCCGCCTATGCCTTTCCCTCCTCCTCTACCTCCACCTCTACCTCCTCTTCCTCCTTCACCTCAACCTCCATCTCCACCTCCTCCTCCTACTCCTCCACCTCCACCTACATCTCCATCTTGACCTCCTCCTCTACCACCTCTACCTCCATCACCTCCACCTCCACCTTCTCCACCACCTCCATAACCGCAACCTCCACCCCAGCCCCTACCACCTCCATCCCGCCCACCACCACCACCACCTCCTCCTCCTCCTTCTCCTCCTCCACCAGTTTCTCACTCCCCTATTTTTTTATTTTTTAACTAAAGATAACCCTTATGAAATTTAATAGCAAGGTTATTTTCCAGTACCACACATATTAACTATGTCTAGGATGACATTCTTCCCTAGCTCCTCCACCTCCTCCTCCTCCCCATCCTCCTCCATCTCCATCTCCACCTCCTCCACCACCACCACCTCCAACTTCACTTGCTCCACCACCTCAATCTCCACCCCCTCCTCCACTTCCACCACCTCAACCTCCAACCCCTCTTACACCTAAACCTCCAACCCGTCCCCAACCTCCTCCACCTCAACCATCCCCTTCATAAAATTGACGTCCACCCCCTCCTCATTCACCTCCACCTCCTCCACCAACATCACCTCCTCATCCTCCTATGTTTCCTCCTCACCCTCCTCCACATCCTCCTCCACCACCTACTCTTTCTCCACCTCCACCTCAACAAACTCAACCTCCTCCACCTCCACCACCTAAACCTCCAACTTGTCATCCTCCTCCTCCTATACCACCTCCTCCACCTCCACTTCCTCTACCTCTAGTTGTACCTATACCTCCACCTCCACCTCCACCTCCACCTCCACCTCTAACCCCACTTGCACCTCCACCTCCACCACCTCCTCCTCCTGCTACTCCTCCAAATCCACCTCCACCTCCATTTCCATCTCCGCCTCCACCTCCACCTCCTCCACCTCAACCTCCACCCCCTCCTCCATATACACCACCTCAACCTCCACCACCTCCTTGACCTCCACCATCCCCTCCACAACCTTGACCTCCACCACCTCCTCCTCCTCCTCCTCCTCCTCCTCTTCCTCTTACTCCTCATCGTCAACCACCTCCACCATCCCCTCCTCAACCTCGACCTC
>APFE030588721.1:9328-26969 GCA_000404065.3 Pinus taeda
GGAATCCATCCTGAATTGCTAAAAATAGCATTGCTATTTTTAGCACTTCAATTTTTCATTCCTTGTTGCTCAATCCAGCACTAGTACCCAAATTGCTATTTATAACACTTCTATTTTTAACATTTCTTGTTGCCATTTTAAACACTCTCTCTAAAAAAGAAAGGCATTCAACTCGAACCCGATCCTGTACCTTTGGAATGTTATGCATGCAACACTGCTACCAATTGTGGTTGCTCCAACAACTCTAGAAAAAAAATAAAACTCCCAATTGACCTCTTTGTTGGGTTAGAAACATATTCTGATGTTGAAGCTCTACCTGGTGTTGACAATTGCTCCCTCTCTAACCTCTGAGCTACTGCAACACTCCATGCATCTTGCACCATTGCACACTTCTCTGTGCCATCCTACGCTAGTGCAACACTCCAGTCCTCTCGCATTGTTGCAGCCTAGTAGCTCTGCATTGTCTTGGGATTCCTGCATTGTAGCTCCCTCTACTGCTCCATCCGCATCTGTCTCTACCCACTCAGCTAGTCCTGCTACTCCTCATCGGGGCTCCTATAGCAAGGTCTAATCAAAGAGCATGGGTACCTCAAATATCCTGCCCCTATTTCAGCCTTCTTGGGACTATCACGTCACATCACCCCACCTCCCACTCGGAGGTATGGCTTCATGTGATCCCTTTGCCCACTTGGCTTGAAATTCCCCCCTACTCTACATGAGTGGATGCCTCCACTTGGTCTCCTCTCGGCTTCTTCAGTTGTGGCTACTCCAAAACCTCCTGAAGCTGCTTCACAAATTGTGGCTCCTCCACAATTGTCTGAGAATTCTTCTAGCGCTGCGTGTTGAGAGGTAATTTACTCTCCCTATCAACCACCAAGTATCTAATCTTTGCCTTTATCCTCAAGGATTTGCATGCATCTTGTACCTCAAGTGCATACAGGTTCTTGGCTAGCACACCAATCTGTTTCATCTTTCCCGTCGTCATGAAATTTTCTGGAAAAAGAGCTAATTTTAAATCAGCGATATCTCCTTCATCCGAACTCTGATTCAGCGGTTTTTTTTTTTGAATTTGGGTATTTTTCTGCAAGGAATTCAGATATCCTATTTGTTTTTGAAAATTTTGTACAAAAATTTCAGATATTCTCTGAAAACTTTCCAAAAACTCAAAACTTAGAAATCTCCTCTATTGTATACTATTCTTCTCCTTTGATCACCTTTGCTTTGATACCATGTAGAAATTCCCACTGTAGATCATCCGATAATGCAATATACTAAAGAAAAATACTTGATCTACTTCTACAAACAGTTATGTAGAAGCTTAATCGAATTGAACACATATAACTGATAAGAAGAAATCAAGCATACATAACGCATAAGAAATAATAGGGGAAAGCCTCAACCTAAAACCCCAACTCTATATTATCATACAAGTGGAAATATAGTCCGGATTACAAAAATAATTAGCTCACATGCTATCCTGCTCTTCTACAATCCCTCTGCTACTCGTAGATAGTTAAAGGCTCTCTCAAACCTTCTCCTCTACCCTCCAAGCCTCATATTTCTTTGCACAATTTTCCTTGGGGTCTAGTGCATCAGTTGTGTGAATTGGCCTCTTCACACACTCACTAACCTCTGATCCAATTGCGCAATCCTAAAGGAGAGGAATCCTTCTCCATGGATGACCTTCCTTTATAGGAAAAATCCATCCAACTGATAATACCCAATCCCTCTTCTAATTTCAACTAGGTCTCTGTCTGAATTGACATGCATCAGTTATTCATGAGAGAATATTCAATTATCTGAAGTGCAATAGTTATATGCAAGCATGCATTAACTAACTGATCTCACATTAATTTAAACAAACTATTTAGATCAATCTAATTGGACTTGACTCAGTTAACTAAGTCAACTAATTACAACTAAATATTACAACTCATATTTATCTCTTTAATTGATGGATAAATTCCTCAATTAATGGAGAAACTGTTGCATGTCCTCACATAGACTTCATGTTTGATTTTTCACAACTAATTAGCTCATGGTGAATTAATTAATTTATTTTCAAACAACTGTTAAGTTCAAATTCGAATTTTACTTCCTATTTTAGTCCAAGGACTGACTAAAGTTGGAATCCATCCCGAACTGTTAAAAATATCATTGCTATTTTTAGCGCTTCCATTTTTCATTCCCTCTTGCTCAATCCAGCACTGGTACCCAAACTGCTATTTATTGCAATGCTATTTTTAACATTTCTTGTTGCCATTTTCAACACTCCCTCTCAAAAAGAAAAGCATTCAACTCGAACCTAGTCGTGTACCTTTGGAATGTTATGCATGCAGCACTTCTACGAAGTGTGGTTTCTCCAACAACTCTAGAAACAAAAACAAAAAAACTCCCAACTGACCTCTATGTTGGGCTAGAAACATACTCTTATGTTGAAGCTCTACATGCTGCTGACAATTGCTCCTCTCTAACTTCTGAGCTGTTGCAACACTCCATGCATCTCGCACCGTTGCACACCTCTCTATGCCATCCTACGCTGGTGCAACACTCCTGTCCTCTCACATTGTTGCAGCCTAGTAGCTCTGCACTGTCTTGGGATTCCTGCATTGTAGCTCTCTCTGCTGCTCCATCCGCATCTATCTCTACCCACTCAACCAGTCCTGCTACTCCTCATCAGAGTTCCCGTAGAAAAGTCTAATCAAAGAGCATGGGTACCTCAAAGATCCTGCCCCTATTTCAGCCTTCTTGGGACTATCACGTCAAATCGCCCCACCTCCCACTTGGAGGTATGTCTGCATGTGATCCCTCTGCCCACTTGGCTCGAAATTTCCCCCTATTGGAGGTATCTGCATGAGTGGATGCCTCCACTTGGTCTCCTCTCGGCTTCTCCAGTTGTGGCTGCTCCACAACCTCCTGAAGTTGCTTCACCAATTGTAGCTCCTCCACAATTGTCTGAGACTTCTTCTGGTGTTGCATGTTGAGAGGTAATTTACTCTCCCTCTCAACCACCAAGTATCTAACCTTTGCCTTGCTCCTCAAGGCTTTGCATGCATCTTATACCTCAAGTACATACAGGCTCTTGGCTAGCACACCAATTTGTTTCATCTTTCCTGCCATTAGAAATTTTCTGAAAAAAGAGCTGATTTTAAATCAACGATATGTCCCTCATTTGAAATCTGATTTAGCCGATTTTTTTTTTTGAATTTGGGTCTTTTTCTGCAAGGAATCTATATCTTCTATTTGTTTATGAAAATTTTGTGCAAAAATTTCCAGATCTGCTTTGAAAACACGCGGCCCAAAACTCAATACTTCGAAATCTCCTCTATTGTATACTGTTCTTCTCCTTTGATCACCTTTGCTCTTATACCATGTAGAAATTCCCACTATAGATCACCTGATAATGCAATATACTAAAGCATAATACTTGATCTACTTCTACAAACAATTATGCGGAAGGTTAATCAAATTGAACAAGATCAATTGAACACATATAACTGATAAGAAGAAATCAATCACACATAACACAGAAGAAATAGCCAGGGGAAAACCTCAGCATAAAACCCCAACTCTGTATTATCATACAACTCACAAGCTATCATGCTCTCTCTACAGTCCCTCTGCTGCTCATAGACAGTCAAAATCCTCTCTCAAACCTTCTTCTCTGCCCTCCAAGCCTCCTATTTCTTTGCGCAATTTTCCTTGGGGTCCAGTGCAACCACTTGTATGAATTGGCCTCTTCACACACTCACTAACCTCTGATCCAACTATGCAATCCTGAATGAGATGAATTCTTCTCCATGGATGAGCTTCCTTTATAGGAAATGATAGTACACTATTCCTCCTTTGATCTCAATTGTCTTTGTTTGAACTAACATGCACGAGTTATTCATGAGAGAATATTCAGTTATCTGAAGTGCAGTAGTTATATTCAAGCACACATTAACTAACTAAACTCACATTAATTTAAACAAATTGTTTAAATCAATCTAACTGGACTTGACTCAGTTAACTAAGACAACTAATTACAGCTCAATATTACAACTCATCCTTATCTCTTTAATTGATGGATAAATTCCTCAATTAATGGAGAAACTATTGCATGTCCTCACATAGACTTCATGTTTGATTTTTCACAACTAATTAACTCATGGTAAATTAATTAATTTATTTTGAAACAGTTGTTAAGTTCAAATTCAAGTTTTACTTCCTATTTTAGACCAGTGACTGACTAAAATTGGAATACATCCCGAACTGCTAAAAATAGCAATGCTATTTTTAGCACTTCCACTTTTCATTCCCTGTTGCTCAATCCAGCACTGGTACCCAGACTGCCATTTATAGCAGTGATATTTTTAGCATTTCTTGTTGCCATTTTCAACACTCCCTCTCAAAAAGAAAGGCATTCAACTCGAACCCAATCCTGTACCTTTGGAATGTTATGCATGCAACACTCCTACAAGGCATGGTTTCTCTAGCGACTCTTAAAAAAAAAAAAAAAACTCCCGACTGACTCTTTGTTAGGCTAGAAACATACTTTGATGCTGAAGCTCTACCTGCTACTAAAAAGTGCTCCCTCTCTAACCTCTGAGATGCTGCAACACTTCATGCATCTCACACCATTGCACACCTCTCTGTGCCATCCTACGCTGGTACAACACTCCTATCCTCTCGCATTGTTGCAGCCTGCTAGCTTTGCACTGTCTTGGGATTCCTGCATTGTAGCTCTCTCTGCCGCTCCATCCGCATCTATCTCTACCCACTCTGCCAGTCCTGCTACTCCTCATCGAGGCTCCCATAGCAAGGTCTAATCAAAGAGGCTGGGTACCTCAAATATCCTGCCCCTATTTCAGCCTTCTTGGGACTATCATGCCACATGTCCCCACCTCCCACCTGGAGGTATGTCTACATGTGATCCCTCTGCTCACTTGGCTCGAACTTTCCCCCTATTGGAGGTCTCTGCATGAGATGATGCCTCTGCTCAGTCTCCTCTCGACTTCTCCAGTTGTGGCTACTCCACAACCTCCTGAAGCTGCTTCACCAATTGTGGCTCCTCCACAATTGTTTGAGACTTCTTTTGGTCATGCATGTTGAGAGGTAATTTACTCTCCCTCTCAACCACTAAGTATCTAACCTTTGCCTTGCTCCTCAAGGCTTTGCATGCATCTTGTACCTCAAGTGCATACAGGTTCTTGGCTAGCACACCAATCTATTTCATCTTTACTGCCATCACGAAATTTTCTGGAAAAAGCGATGATTTTAAATAAGCAATATCTCCCTCATCCGAACTTCTATTCAGCCGAATTTTTTTTTGAATTTGGATCTTTTTTTGCAAGAAATCTAGATCTGGTCTTTGTTTCTGAAAAATTTTCACAAAATTTTCAGATCTGCTCTGAAAACTCGCGGCCCAAAACTCAAAAATTTGAAATCTCCTTTATTGTATATTGTTCTTCTCCTTTGATCACCTTTGCTCTGATACCATGTAGAAATTCCCACTGTAGATCACCAGATAATGCAATATACTGAAGAAAAATACTTGATCTACTTCTGCAAACAACTATGCGGAAGCTTAATCGAATTGAGCAAGATCAATTGAACACATATAACTGATAAGAAGAAATAAATCACACATAACACAAAAGAAATAGCTAGGGGAAAGCCTCAGCCTAAAACCCCAACTCTGTATTATCATACAAATGGAAATATAGTCTGGATTACAAAAAGAATCAGCTCACAATCTCTCCTGCTCTCTCTGCAATCCCTCTACTGCTCATATACAGTTAAAGGCCTCTCTCAAACCTTCTCCTCTACTCTCCAAGCCTCCTATTTTTTTGCGCAATTTTCCTTGGGGTCCAGTGCAACCACTTGTGTGAATTAGCCTCTTCACACACTCACTAACCTCTGATCCAACTGTGTAATCCTGAAGGAGATGAATCCTTCTCCATGGATGAGCTTCCTTTATAGGAAAAAATCCATCCAACTGATAGTACATTATCCCTCCTCTAATCTCAACTGGGTCTCTGTCTGAACTAACATACATGAGTTATTCATGAGAGAATATTCAGTTATCTGAAGTGCAGTAGTTATATGCAAGCAAGCATTAACTAACTGAACTCACATTAATTTCAACAAACTGTTTAAATCAATCTAACTGGACTTGACTCAGTTAACTAAGTCAACTAATTACAACTCAATATTACAGCTCATCCTTATTTCTTTAAACTGATGGATAAATTCCTCAATTAATGGAGAAACTGTTGCATGTCCTCACATAGACTTCATGTTTGATTTTTCACAACCAATTAACTCATGATGAACTAATTAATTTATTTTCAAACAAATGTTAAGTTCAAATTCGAATTTTACTTCCTACTTTAGTCCAGGGACTGACTAAAATTGGAATCCATCTTGGACTGCTAAAAATAGCAATGCTATTTTTAACACTTCCATTTTTTATTCCCTGTTGCTCAATCTAGCACTGGTACCCAAACTACTATTTATAGTAGTGCTATTTTTAGCACTTCTATTTTTATCATTTCTTGTTGCCATTTTCAATACTCCCTCTCAAAAAGAAAGGCATTCAACTCGAACACGATCCTGTACCTTTGCAATGTTCTGCATGCAACACTTTCACCAAGTGTGGTTGCTCCAGCAACTCTAGAAACAAAAACAAAAAAACTCCCAATTGACCTCTTTGTTGGGCTAGAAACATACTCTGATGTTGAATCTCTGCTTGCTACTGACAAGTTCTCCCTCTTTGACCTATGAGCTACTGCAACACTCCATGCATCTTGCACCATTGCACACCTCTTTATGCCATCCTACACTGGTGCAACACTCCTATTCCTCTCGTATTGTTGCAGCTTGCTAGCTCTACACTGCCTTGGGATTCCTGCACTGTAGCTCACTCTTCCGCTCCATCCGCATCTCTCTCTATCCACTCAGCCAGTCCTGCTACTCCTCATTAGGGCTCTCATAGCAAGGTCTAATCAAAGAGGTTGTGTACCTCAAATATCCTGCCCCTATTTCCTTCTTGGGACTATCATGTCACATTGCCCCACCTCCCACCTAGAGGTACGGCTGCGTGTGATCCCTCAGCCCACTTGGCTCGAAATTTCCCCCTACTGGAGGTCTCTGCATGAGTGGATGCCTCCACTCGATCTCCTCTCGTCTTCTCCAGTTGTGGCTGCTCCACAACCTCCTGAAGCTGCTTCACCAATTGTGGCTCCTCCATAATTGTGTGAGACTTTTTCTAGCGCTGCATGTTGAGAGGTAATTTACTCTCCCTCTCAACCACCAAGTATCTAACCTTTGCCTTGCTCCTCAAGTTATTGCATACATCTTGTACCTCGACTGCATACAAGTTCTTGGCTAGCACACCAATCTGTTTCATCTTTCCCATCATCACAAAATTTTCTGGAAAAAGAGCTGATTTTAAATCAACAATATCTCCCTCATCCGAACTCCGATTCAACTGATTATTTTTTTTTTTTAATTCAAGTCTTTTTCCGTAAGGAATCCAAATCTGTTATTTGTTTCTTGAAATTTTGCACAAAAATTTTTAGATCTTCTCTGAAAAATCACGGGCCAAAACTCAAAACTTCAAAATCTCCTCTATTGTATATTGTTCTTCTCCTTTGATCACCTTTTCTCTGATACCATGTAGAAATTCCCACTGTAGATCACCTGATATTGCAATATACTAAAGAAAAATATTTGACCTACTTCTACAAACAATTATGCAGAAGCTCAATCGAATTGAGCAAGATCAATTGAACACATATAACTGATAAGAAGAAACCAATCACACATGACAAAAGAAATAACCAGGGGAAAACCTCAACCTAAAACCCAAACTCTGTATTATCATACAAGTGGAAATATAGTTTGGATTACAAAAAGAATCAACTCACAAGCTATCATTCTCTTTCTTTAGTCCCTCTGTTGCTCGACAGTCAAAGGCCTCTCTCAAACCTTTTCTTCTGTCCTCCAAGCCTTCTATTTCTTTGCGCAATTTTCCTTGGGGTCCAGTGCAGCCACTTGTGTGAACTGGTCTCTTCACACACTCACTAACCTCTGATCCAACTGCGCAATCCTGAAGGAGTTGAATCCTTCTCCATGGATGAGCTTCCTTTATAGGAAAAAATCCATCCAATTGACAATACATTGTCCCTCATCTAATCTTAACTGGGTCTTTGTTTGAACTGACATGTACGAGTTATTCATGAGAGAATATTCAGTTATCTGAAGTGCAATAGTTATATGCAAGCACACATTTTTTTTTTCTCTGCAACAACTAATTCTATTAACTGAAAATCAAAATATTTTTACATAGAGCGGAGGCTGCAAGGGCAGGAACCCGAGAGCCATCAACATTACAGAACTGCCCCATAACTGTGCGAACTTGGGGAAAACAAAGACATACAACCAACTAAATTGGCATGACAATTGGACATAGACTGATAGACAGGAAGAGAAACAGATAAGCAAAATTGATAGAAAATATCCAGGAGGAGATCAGACACTTCGTCAGTGGGAGACCATAACCTAAAGTGGATACTGTCAAGCCAAACCATGAGCAAAATGTCTGGGAATTGCCTTTTGAGCACCCACCATAGAACAAAAAGAGGTGAACCGTGACTCATGTTAATCATTTTCCGCGCCTTCCGCATGAGTCTCTTCGGCATCTTGACACGCGTCATCATGACTAAGAGGCTCCTTGCCATCCATCACCTTGTCGAAGTCGGCGGTTCCTGCATCTCTCTCCGCTTCAATTGGGTCACTGTCAACCAGGGGAGGGATAACAGGGGGGAAATTATCCTGCAGACCAGGCTCAATCTCCTGCTTGATACCCAGAGAATCCTCGGCCGAGGAGCGTTCACTGCTGTGAGAGGGGTTGGGCACAATGCAGGATGGAGGGGCAACTTGGTTTTCTTCTTCCGTCATGAGAATGGTGATCTGAGCAGAAATCAAAGGCCTATTCAAATTTCTCTGGAACTTAAAATGGGTAGATTGAAAGGCACTATTTGGAATAGGTTTGCAAGGAGGATTTCTGGGGGGCAGGTCCTCAGGAGAGGAAGAGAGGTTGATGGGCGAAAGGGATGGGTTGGCACGAGGACTGATAGAGGGCCGCTTGCCACTACCAGGGAGGTCACTCGAGCGAATCCGCTTCCCATGGCGCTTCATTTTACCAATCCATGGAACAGACACAGAAAAATCAAAGAAACAAGGACTAAAACCAAAGGAATGACCCAATTGAACTTGAGGCCCGTAGGTGTAGACAATTGAAACCCAAGACAGAGAAGCAACACAGACAATATTGATATTACAGGTAACAGAACACTTACCCCAAGTCACTGAACTAATTCCCCTGTAGAGCGCGCAGGTGAATTCGAGATGCTGCCAATTCAAACCCGAGCGAACCTGAATCTTGCCTCTGAAGACAGGCGCATTCTTATCTTCACACCATAACTAAAAACCAAACCTAGAACCAGAGACATGAACGCTGGAGGTGGAATGAACGTATGGAAACGCCATGTATATAACCATCAACAAGCATCTTCGAAGCGCATCCTACATTAATGTCGTCGGCCTACCCTGTCCTGCAACCATAAAAACATTCCCTCTGCGAGTGATTGTGATCTGGGACGCCACGCTGCTTTGCAGGTGGCAGTACCTGGGTTCTTTATGCTGCATGGAAAACATTTAATGTCGGAACGTCACCCGCATCCGGGGATATGCAAGCACACATTAACTAACTGAACTCACATTAATTTAAACAAATTGTCTAAATCAATCTAACTGGACTTGAATCAGTTAACTAAGTCAATTAATTACAACTCAATATTACAACTCATCCTTGTCTCTTTAACTGATGGATAAATTCCTCAATTAATGGAGAAACTGTTGCATGTCCTCACATAGACTTCATGTTTGATTTTTCACAACTAATTAACTCATAGTGAATTAATTATTTTATTTTCAAACAACTGTTAAGTTCAAATTCGAATTTTACTTCCTATTTTAGTCCAGGGACTGACTAAAATTGGAATCCATCCCAAACTGCTAAAAATAAAAATGCTATTTTTAGCACTTCAATTTTTCATTCCCTGTTGTTCAATCCAGCACTGGTACCCAAACTGAGATTTATAGCAGTGCTATTTTTAGCACTTCTATTTTTAGCATTTCTTGTTGCCATTTTCAACATTGATATGGTATGCTTGTATTATGCCTATGTTTATGTTATGATAGGTAATGTTGAGGGATGTGTTACACAATATTTTGTCACCGTCCCTGTTACCCTTCTCCCGCACATTGGAGGACTTATTCCGGGACCTGTGAGAAGTGACATAACCTGAAAACACCTGCATTGTATCCCCTTGAGTATGTACTTCATATGCCTTAAGACACCTTCTACAAAATACCCATAAAAATAGCCCTTTTTCCATTGGCGCTTTTCCTCAGTGTATCACTCGCGCCAATGAGGGAAATCCTCCAAAGAGGGCGTGCCAGCTGACGCTCTGTCTCAAAGTCGCACTCGCGCCAACCCAGTTGGGTAAAGTTTTTAACAAACCAACTTGCGAAGGTTCTTCCTAACTTATTCATGAACTGATTCCAGTTTGAGTTAGTTCAGTTGGGCTTCGAATCTCCATAGAAGGGAAGTAGTTCTCCACCTCTCATGGAAGCT
This sequence comes from Pinus taeda, assembly GCA_000404065.3. NCBI lineage: Eukaryota > Viridiplantae > Streptophyta > Pinopsida > Pinales > Pinaceae > Pinus > Pinus taeda. Next base: position 20,016 of record APFE030588721.1, read on the forward strand.
TCCTAATGATAAGGACAATCCCATGCATCTTTGTGGATGATTCTTATTCCTTCTCCTCCTCTAATAAGCTTGTCCCTTTGTCTTTGAGAAGCTAGTTAGTAATTCTACTCCTTCAAGCTCAAATCTAAGTCCCAAAGTCTGAGAATTGCTTAACTCATCTACAAGAGGCTTGTTCATCCCATAGGCTATATCTTTAAGTGGAGATCTTTGTCAAGTAACCAAGAGAGAGAGGCTTTTTTCCCCATCCCCACAAGCTTTGCAAGGCATGTGTTGCTGATCACCCAGCCAAAAGGAGGATTTGACTTCAGAACTTGGTTGTATTCTTCTTTGTTTATCAATAATAATAGACGACTATCATTATGGTTCCACTCTTATTGTCTTTATAATGATGTTTGAGTTATATCCTTTCTGACTGATATATAGTTGCATTTCTCGGATTTTATGCTTGTATTGGTGTTGTTCTTTGCATGTGCAGGTGTCTGTTCATGAGGATCGTGAAGATTGTGACCAGCTGAAGCGAAAGAACGGGAGCGGCGACTCTTCCACAAATACTAGCGTTGGATTCAAGGTAGGCCCTCATCATTGGCCTTTACTTTGCAATTAGGAACCTGCGTGTTAGCGTTGTTTGATTGTTGCTAGACCCCATTTAGGCTAGTGGGATCGCCTCTGTCCGCGGAGGGGATATACCTACACAACAGGATGCATTACCGAAATGAAAGCAGTGTGGTCTATGACATGTTGGGAGAAACATGGATAAGAGACTAGAAGCAAGGTTTCTTGGTAGAGATAGTGTGCTTTTGGATGTGAGTTACTATTGTTGTGCATATTTTGTACATGTTGCATCTATGATATTGTGCACATGCGGTGTTGTGTATACATAGCGTATGTACATGTTGTTCATGCAATGTTATGTGCAAGAATGTACAAATAGTGTTGTGTGAATATTGCATGTGCAATGCTGGGTATAGATGGTGCTATGCACATGACGGATATATGGTGTTGTGTGCATCTGGTGTTGTGCACATGTTGGATATGCAGTGTTGTGTACATATCATGCTATGTACATGTTGGATATGTAGTGCTATGTACATTTGGTGTTCTATGCATGTTGTACATATGGTGTTGTGTGCATGATTGTACAATTGGTGTTGTGAGCATGTGGTGTTGTGTACATGGTGTACAAGTGGCACTATGTGAAAGTGGTGATCTGTACATGCCGTGCATGTGGCGATGTGTACAGGTCGTTTTGTGTGCATGTCATGTATGTGGTACTATGTACATGTGATATTGTGTACACATTGTATAGGTGGTGCAGTGAACCTGTGGCATTGTATCCACATTGTGTAGGTGGTGTCATCTAAATGTGATGTTGTACACACGTTGTGCAATTAGTTACAGTGTACATGTGGTACTATATACATGTGGTACATATGGTATCGGTGTACATGTGGTATTATGTGCATGTGGTACATTTTGTGTTGTGTGCATACGGTACTATGTATGTGGATTGTGCATTCATTGTATCGTGGCATGTGTATTTATTGTGTTGTACTCTATGTGAGTACATATATTGTGTGGTGTTGTACATCAGGTATAGATGTATGAGTTGTGTTGTATATCAAGTGTATGTGTATGATTTTTTTGGTGTCACACATTGTGTGCAGAATGTATGTCTTATGATGTACATTATGTATGTATATTTGTTGTGTTTTGTCATACACCGAACATAGGAGTATGTATCATTTTGTTTTTTACAATGGGTTTAGGTGTACATGTTGTATGTCAGGTGTAGATGCATGTATTGCATTGTATGATATGTTGTGTGTGTTTGTATGTGTGTGATTCACATTGTGTATGTGCACATGGTTGAGGTGAAGACACTGGGTGTTTGTCAGGTGTGGCAACCAATCTAGAGTGCATATGGAATAAGGACAAAGGTGGAAGAGAAGAATTGATTAAAGGATAAGTATCATTATTTTATTTGAGTTTTATTATGCATGTTATTTATGATTATGATATATGATGATTATTTGTGATCTATGATTCTGGTTTATGATCATTACATGTGATTTATGATGTTGATCTATGATTGTTGTGTGTTGAGCTAACCAAATGGGATATGCTTATGCATGATTGTTATAGAAATATTTGGGCACTGCAACCCCAATCACATATGTATATAAACCAAGGGCTTCTAAGACCCTAAAAGTATTGTTTCATACCCTAAAGGAACAAGGTCAGCTGATTACATCATTTCCCAGAATTTCTCCCTGAAAAATTGCTTAGAATTGGTCAAAACTAGACCATCTCACCTGCTCCATGGTCAGGGTGTGATGCATCTCACCTATTGCACGGAGGGGGTGCGATGCATACTGAAAATCCCTTCTGTAGGGTGCGATAGACGAGAGTAGACAAATGGTAGAGGAAGATTTCTAGGTGGAAACCCATAGAATCTTCTAGAAACTACTCATATGACACTTACCTCTCTGAATTCCCCCAGGGACGAGTAAGAGTTCATGAAATCTCCAAGTGGAACCAAGAACTATCATAGAAATGACACTAATCAAAATCCCAGACGCTGACTCACCCACCTGCAAATATCTATATATGGATCCCTCATCCTAGAGATCCAGAGGCTGGGATTTTGTATCTTGTAAGGAAGTGTTGTTGGTTTCTCTGTAAAACATCATAGTGTTGGGTGATCTAGATTTTCATGAGGTGAAGAGGGTTTTCATGCTGGGAGGATGGCGCTGGGTCAGACCAATGGGTTGTAATCCTCTTTTCTACTACTTCTATCAATAAAGCTATTTGATTTTTCCTCCATATTCTTGTATATTTCTGAATCTTGTATTGGTATATGCATTTGTATGGTTGATATACATCTGATCCTATATTGTTTATGGTTATAGATCTCTATGCTTTGATGGTATTATGCTGCTTTGACTCTACAGGTATTTTAGGAAAGAGTGGCAAAGCTCTGTCAATGGGGAGAGGAAACAAGCAAGGAGCCAAGCAAAAGACTGAGGTTGGTACTCTCTGCTTCTCTCTCATATATATCTCATAAAGGAAAACACAAGTGACTTTAGTTTATTTGTTTCTAAGATAGCTACCCGTCTTAGTGGGACTAATAGCTCTGAATGGACACTAGTTTTCTGGATAATAAAATGGTGACTCCACTGGGGAGCGAATAGCTTGTTTGATTGTTTCTATTTGTTTGCTTTATAAACTACAAATAGAGCCTGAAGTTAAGCCAGCGAGCTTTTGAACCACTTTTTCTATGCAATTGCAAAGTAGATCAACGTTGCTTCAGTCAATCTCTGGGTTAGTTTATGAACGAAACATTTGACTTCCAAACATCCTAAGTGCCTTGGTGGTAGCTCAAGTAACCTCATTAGATCAGCCCCTATGCTTTGTGTTTACTTCCTATCATTAGCTCAAGCTAAATCCCTGAACTAAGCTGCAAACTGTGAGCAAAAACCAAGTTCAGTCTCGTCCTTAGACCATCACACTATCTCTCATTGGCAGTCTGGATGCATTGCACCTCCCGTGTGTTGCAGGTGAGATGCATCCATGTTTCCCTGTGTTACAAGTGTGATGATTAGATTGTTTGTTTTTTCTTCATTGTCTTTAGCTTTATTCACTAGTTTCGCTATTTATGTGTTGATGCCTCGAAAATCACTGCAACAACAATGGGGGATAACCACACGGTCCGGATCTTAAAGTAGCTCATTTTGCGTTTAGTGTGCTGGCTCCGACTGGTTTAACTAGGTCCAGTTACTTTTTCCCTATCGCTATTGGTTTATGATGTATCTTTAACTGCCAACAGATAGGGATATCAGATCATTTCTTCTTGTTGATCAGGCAAGAGAATGATCCTTAAGCTGATTTGGGTTCAGCCAAGCCACAACTAAATTTTTTCCTTTTCGAGAAGAGGACTTAAAAGAATGTAGAAATTACTCTAAATGCAAGCTTATTCTATAATGCAAGCAAAAGAAACTAATCTAAATCCTATCTTAATTAGGCAGATATAGATCTAACCCAACTAAGAGCAAGATAATTAAAATATTGGGATTTAAACATGTCTTGCTTATAATCAATGTCAAGTTAATGAAGTAGTTCAATTAACTGATATTATGGATATCAAAACAAATCTTATTGAGACCTTTTAATTGAAATAATAAACCAACAACATTTACGAAGTAGTTCACAAAAATGATATTAATTATCAAATCAGTAAATCCAATAATTAAACAATAATATGCAGAAATAGTTCATAACACATTACTATTTAATAAATCAGTTTTATAAGATAGATTTCTAGACAATTAGTTACACATAAATCAGAATTTAATCCATAAGAACGGAGATACATAATAACAAGATTGAGACAAATTACCCATATTGACAAGAGTGCACAAACATGAATAAAATGAGACATTCTTGTTACCATAAAAATGAAACTAATATTTGAAACAGTAGTATTAGAAATACCAATTGATTGCATCCATTTCTCTGACCTTGGTTTCCAATAGTCCTTTACATTGCTTGAACTTCTGCCTTCAAAACCAGAGCCACAATATTGCAAACTCTACCCCTCATACATGATTCAAGATACAAAGGAAAAATCTTCAATAATCCCCAGATCTGAGATTTTCTCTCCTCTCTCCTGCAACTCTAAATTTTTATTACAGTAGTGCTTTTAGAAGTTTAGAATTGTAGAGGAGAGCAGCCTTTTATTACATTCTGCAATCTATTATTTATACTATTTGTGAAAGAATTCTTGAGAGGAAAGTTTGTTGAAGAGAAATATGCTCAATCTAATTTTATTTACTCAAAATTTCAATCTTTAATTGCTGGAGCCTTCTCATTGATTGAGATCCTTTTCTCCATATTTCTTCTACTTTTTTCCTACAAAAAGAAATCCAAATGAATTAAGATGCAACAATAAAATCAAAATATCATGTCTAGCATTAAAATAAATCCAATCAAATTCAATTAAATAAATAATTGAAAATAAAATGTAAGCTTTCTATTGATGTCTGGGATGGTTTGATTGGCAAAGGATATTATTGACGAATGGATCTGTATTGAGAAGAGGCTTGGACAAATGAAAATACAGAAAATAAAGCTCAGGAAATTGATTTTGTTTTAGAAATTCGTAGCTTGATCTTCTCCCTGATTTTTTGACCTAATAAATGACTAAATCTGCTTGTGAAATCTCCTCAAAAATGTTCTTCTTGATTTTATCTTTTCAATGAGCCGTCTTGGGCTTCATTTGGTCAAGTATAACTCAATCTATGAACCTCCAAAATTGATGGATCAAATCTGGCATAAATCTGAAAATTTTGTTGGTGGACTAAAAATTAAAATTTTTAATTAAAATCTAATCCCTAAATAGAATTTTAAATTCAATTTAATTAATTATTAACCATAAACTAAAACTAATTATAAATTAATATTAATCTAATATAACTATATATAATTAATTATTTTAAAACTATATAATATTAATTAAATACTAATTAGCAATTAAACTAATTTAATATCATGTTACATATTAGATTAATTAAAATTAATTAAAATTTATTATTAATATTTATATTAATATTAAATTACCTACCTTACTTCATTCATATGGTAATGTATTACATAAACTATTTCAAAATAACAATTCATATGGAATGTACTCACATAAACCATTTTAAGAGAATCGAATTAATATGTGAGCCCCAAATGAATGTCAACGTTTGACTTATGGCATCGGCATGTTGAGTCGGAATTCATAGAGCTTGCATTAGTTGAGGGTTCCCGATGCGATGGAGTAAACGCATTGAAACTCAAACCATTGAATTTTTTAAACTTGGGTTAATGTTTTGTTATTTTTCGGTTAATTGGTAATCGGCATCGAGATGTCGAGGTTTCAAAAATGTGTCATTTAAAAAGTTCCAATGGGATTAATAATTTTTAATATTCTTTTATGTTATTAAATTTTATTTTAATTAATTAATTAAATTTTAAATAATAATTAATTTAAGATTTAATATTAAAGATCAATTTTTATTTTGGTTTTATTTTACGAGGTTTATTTTATAAACTACAACCACTTTAATAAAAATAAAAATTAAGGTACAGCGATTTTGAAAATAAATGAAAAAATAAATTACAGCCATTTTGAAATTATGATTTTTCAAGATTAGTAATTTATTGGAGTAAATTACCAAAATCCAGTTGCTTCATGATTTAGTTGTATAAGTTAAAAAAAAAAAAAACGAAAAAATATTAGTGAGAACTAACTAAGGGTTAATATTTAAAATAAACGCATTATTGAACTAATTTATTTACAAAATGCAATATTGTACATTTTATGCATTTAAATGACGAGACTTCAAAGGAGTACCATTTTCAAACCAGTGGTCCAAATGAGGCGAAACAAACGTCAATGAGAAGCTTATAAAAAATCGATTTTAACAAAGGAATCAAAACAAAAATCTAAAGAAAATAAAAATTTAACAAAAACGTATGATAATTGACTAAATAAAAATCCTAAAAGGTGTTTAGCCAAAATTTTATAGAAAGGGTCCCCATTATTGATGTGTTCACTTCAAAAATGGGGGTTGTTGTGTTTTTACCACAACAATGGTGACACACGGGAGAAGAACCAGTTATCTTTATTTGATATGAATGAGATTTTCCTAAAATTAAAGTAAAAATAATCAAAGAAGAGAGAATTATGCTTGAAATGCTTGACTAGGTTCATTAGTCTGAATAAAAGCAAAAATCATCTAACTGTAATTTTTCTTAAAATTCCTCATAAATTAAAATATTTCAAAGCTCTATATCAATCTTTAATTAGTTGTAGAGATAAAGCAGGGGTCGCTTTACAGCTTAGCTTTTAAAATATACTCATTTGTCACAGGTAGAGCCATTGCTGCCAGCAAACATCTATAGTCTCGA
>APFE030588721.1:26989-55895 GCA_000404065.3 Pinus taeda
TTTTAATTTTTTTTAATTTTTGTTATAAATGTTAAAAGCCATTGTCCTGGTTTGGTGGCCAGATAGTTAACAATGCCATTCACTGGTTATAATTGGACTGAACAAGCTGGCTTGTGATGAGACCCCTTGTCTTATAATTGTTTGCAATCATAAGCCATTACCCTGGTTTGTTTAGCAGTGTTGGTAATGTCAGCCTATTTTTCCCCTATGAACATGGTAAGCAGACTCATGATGAGACCTCTTATCTTTTAAGTTTAAATATATTTCTGAATCACACTCTAGAAAAATAAGACTTATGGGGACAAGGAGAATCATTGACTCCTTAAGAGTTAAGAATGACAATTTCAGAGTTAAAGTTGCTTTGTTGTAAAGTGTCTTTACTTAGTTAAACATAACTTTTCTTGACTGATAATAGAACTTTTAAAGATCTTAATAAAATATTGAAATCTCAAAATGATTACAATATTGATGAAAAATAAATTTCTCCAAATTTTATGATACTTTGTCAACTTCTCTAAATTGGTAATTTCTTCCTTAAGTATGTCTACCTTTATAATAAGAAAATCAAACTTTACTAAGAGATTTAAGAAAAAGCTAATAGGTGACTATTAACAATTTTCTCCATGTATGCTGACCATTGTTAGGTAACAAGTAGACCTTCCATATAAATCATGGCATAATCACCAAAATCAAAACTGAAAATCAAAGGAAAATAATTCTTATGCTAAAATGAGAAAAGAAATCAACAAACAAAAATAAAAATGAAAAAAATTTAAAAATGGAAAAGAAATCCAAGTTTCAAAAGATAAACTCAAAAAAAAATGTTTATACCAATGTTTCAACAATATGAAGAAAAAGTAAGTAATCGCGTAATCATTTTTTCTTATGTCGAAATTTAGAAAAATCATACCTTGCAGGGTTGTAAATGTTTTGGACTTTTTGGATAGCAATGACGATAAAATTCAACCACAATGAAAATTTTCTATCTGATATTATTCTTCTTGTTTCAAAGCATCATCTTAATCATTTTTTAATAAAAGGAATGCTTAAAGAAACAAATTAAAGATTCAGAAACTTCCTGGTATAGTTGTTTTGACGAATATTATCGCTACTTCTTGAAATAAAGCCATGAGAAGAGTATAGGACTTTGGAAATCTGATTCAGCAGAGGATTGAAAGCTTCAAATGGAGAACTGCAAAACAGATTTTTTATATCAGGAAAAACAAAACTAAAACTAAAGTAACGAAATGGAAATTAATGAAAGTGGGTACATGCATCTTACCATTGGATAATTGCTTTTGATCTTACCTGAAAGGTATCAGTTTCTCCAAACTAGTTGACTTCTTATTTTAATTAACATTAAAAACATGAAGAAGTCAAACTAACCAAAATCCTGTAACCCAAAATCATTATTTATTTTATTTAAACTAGCAAGCAGTAAAATGTAAAAATGAAATGCTTAGTGTTCAAGGGAATCAAAATTAAAACAAATGCATCAGAAATGAGAAGGAGAATTTGCAGTAATGATTGTTTCTCAAAATATTATATGTTTCATATAAACTCAATGATTTTATAAGTTGTCCAGAATCAAAACCAAATCCATGATAATAAAATTTAAATATGAAGATGGAGAGGTCTTGAATTCCATTTTTAATTATGGAATTACATATTTAAAACTGGAATATATGATAAATCAAAATGATTTAAATATGCTGCAAATTGGTCATTAACTGCTTTCTTACCATAGTGATTACCCAAACTTCGCTTTTAAAATAACACATCGTCGTATCGGATGATTCGCATCACGTCTCTTCACCATGCTTGAATTTTAATTTGCAAGACTTTACCTTTGTTGTTGTGCAATATATTGATTAAATGTTAATAGCTCAAAGGCATGCATTGGAAGCTATCGCATCAGATATTGCAATAACAAATTGCCGATAAGAACATGCGGTGAGAACCTGTGCAATAAAATAAAGCGATCGCATTATTAAAGAAATATTATATTAGGGATCGGGGACAGTTATGTCACAAATTGCACATCGTACACTGTATCTTGCGATTTGTACTTTGCACATCGCGCATCGCAGATTCAGAATAATGATATGGCCATAAATAAAAATGCAAGAAAGCGATTGTGATATCGGCGATGCGATGGATGACATATCTAATCGGCGATCGGCAATGTTAAGAACCTGATGTAACACAATATGATTCCTGTGATGCCGATATGCGATGAATGACGTGGCTAATCGGTGATCGCAATTAGCAATCTTAAGCGCACGATGTAACAATTCTCAATACGCTGATATGCGACGAAAAGTGGACCCGATAATTTTATGATGAAAATTTGATAATATATCAGATCTGAGACATCGGCCCTTTTAAAATTATGCTTTCATTACTATTGTGATTGAACGGACGCGATATCTCTTGTGAACTAGATTTAAATTTGATGTTGGGTCCCGAATTATGAGAACATCGCAATATCGGTAAAGTCATTTATCGGAGATCGACAATTCATGATAATGGAAGTAGATTCAACTGCAAACCTCCGATATGTGAAATGTGATATGACATATGAGCGAGGAGGTCTAAGATCATCAATTTGTTATCAAAAATGCTAAGGGTTTCTTTCAATGAAATATTTCGCTACAAATGATTGTGAAATGGATGATGCGATATCGAAAGGAAATTATTAACGAAGATGAGTGGGATGGTAGTATTGCGAATATGCATTCACCATAGTCTCATCAATACGAAAACCAAATTGAAATGATGAATGAAAGCAAAGTTAAAAATGCTCAAATTTTAATGAATCGCAAATAAAATTTCCCTAAGCCTGTTGCTAATTTGAAATGGATTTTCTACTTACTTCAAATTTTGAAAACAAATGAAAACCTGCAAATAAAAGAGAACAAAAATAAAAAATAAACTAAGGAAAAGATAAACTAATTATAGATGAAAATGAACTTGTAAATGGATACCTGGAAGGAATTTGTCTGTAGATTTTACCTCATGAATTTTCAAATCCTTCGTTGGATTTATCAAAATTTTGACTTTGTTCAAAATCATCTCATCATTTATTCTAAATATAAGTGTGAAATTAGCTTAAATAAAATCTGTTTATTCATGTTTAGGAAATGTAAAATTTACCATAAATAAATATAAAAATAGGCTTCCATTTTTGAATTGAAACAACAATTTATTACCTCTGCTCATTTCGAATTAACTTGAGAGAAATCTGTATTTTTATAATGACTGTTTAATAACGCCTTCAGTAAATAAATATGATGCATATTGCAGCATCAAATAATAAACTAAAGATCAGAATGAGATAAAGCCATTAATTGTGGAAAAATATCAAAACAGATTTGAATGTGTGCACTCAGCAAAATGAACATCCTTAAGGTTAGTTTAACAAATTTCGAGGAAGATAATATGAACTTCATATGATTACCATGAAAGGTTACACTGACTAATAATGATTGAGTCAGAATTAAGCTTATCATAGAGAGTCATACATTTCATGGGATTATGAGATCATGAAGTTTTTATATTCTCAAAACTTTTATCATATATATTTCAAAAGAAAATCTTAGAAGGAAATCCTGGCATAAAGAAAAGTGGCTTTAAGGCGATTGATGCCAAGTGCAACCTTAATTGAATTTAATCAAGACATTATTCAAAATAGGCGGAGTAGAGGTATTAGAAATTTAAAAAGGAAAGCAAGAATTAAAAGTTTTTGATAGGGAGAAAATGTTTTCACTGAACATGTATGAGAGTGGTTGATTGCGTTGTTTTATTTTTAATCTACAAAACTGTGGAAAATAAATTAACTACATTAAATCTACTTCTATTCTAACCATATACATGAAAATGACTAGATATAGTCATATTTCTAGTGTAACCATTTTCTCATTTTAATTCCTGCATATATGTACAGTTCAAATGTTAGTAATAAAAATACAAATGTAATTAAACTAAGAAAATTAAATCTAAAAATAGAATGCGCAGTTATTGTTAGCAACTTAATTAAAATCTCATTCTCTTAAAATTTTCTTTCCAATTGAATACCAATTGGATCATAGAAATCTTGATGGATTTTCATTAATGATTGGGAAATGTTCAAAAGAGAAGGTGACACACCAAATTGTGGATATGAGTTTTTCAATTTAAAGGCCTGAAAAAAATTGTTAGTGTTATGTACAAATGTTAAGTTATTAACAACCTTCTTTGAGGGAATAATTTCCAAATATTTTTCAAATGAATTAATGAAAAATGGATGGAAATCTTTCAAATGAAATGGAAAATTATTAATTAAATTGGATTGATGGTCAGATTGTAAAAATACATTCTCTTGTTGATATTGCCTTTGAAAAGATAGAAGCTTTTGATGAAACATTAACATTGATTGAAATTGAAATTGAAATATCTTTTGTTGCTCTTGATTATAATATAGAACTTCAATTTTCCAACAAGGCAATGCATCAATTGAATGTTTGACAGTAAAGTGCTTAATATGCCAGCATTAAGTGTCAAAAATCTGAAAAATAGGATTAGAAATAAAATCTAATTTTAAACCAAAGAAATGAGGAAACAAAAATAAAATGAAATCACTATTGTTACAACTAATGTTACAGCACAATTGGGATCGTTTTGAAATGATTTCTTTTCACAAGGATTGGCCAAAATTATGGAATTTCAGTAATTTCGAATTCCAACTTGTGAACTAGAAACGAATTATGATTATGATTAGGAATGAGAATTTGATCATGATATGAATCATAAATTGGAATGTTTTTTCGAATAGTGAAATCATAAAGATAATTTGCTACTCTAAAATGAGGATAGGTTGGAATAATTTTTAAATTGAAACGTTTCTCATTCACAGATGTTATTTGAATTTTCTCATGAGGATTCTCTTGATAGGAATAGAAATCAACATCCTCAATGTCAAAGTAATTATCATAAATGACTTCACAATATTCTCTAGAATTCCCTTCTATCTCATCCAATATATCAAAACAAGGAGGAATAAAAATTCCATGCTCATTAATGGAAAACAAATGATCAATTATTGTTTCTTTATCTTGATAAAAATTTATTGGTAATTCATTTAGACCATCCTCTTTATTTTCTGCAAAATCGTTAATACCAAGAGGGGAAGAATTACCATCATTAAAAATATCAGGATAAAGGGAAAAATGTGAACCTGAAACAATGCATTTAAAACTGTCTCTGTTTGAGAACTCTTGTGCGTTCTGTTCATTATAAATTTCATATTCAAAGTCATTCCTTTGTGCGCTCATGCTTTCTTGAAGAATGTTGTTTTGTTGCTTTGATTTCGACATTTTCTCATCATGGAAAAATTTAGAAAGTTGTACCGCAGCTTGCATGTTATTATTTACTTTGGTTGCTGCTTGTACTTGCTGATTTCCAATCTGATTTTCTGAATCAACCTTAGAGAAGCTTTCAGATTTCAAGGCGATTCTCTCTCCAAAATTGATGTTGTTGTCTTCTTGTATTTGATAAGAAATATTTTCCAAGCTTTGTGAAACCACTTCATTACAATTTATTTGCACATCCATATTGGAATTCTCATTTATATTAGAAATGGATGGAACAAAGCTTGAACTAATTTCATATGAATTGGGAATGGGAAGAAAAGAACAAATATGTTTAAACCAATCTAGTGATTCTTCTTCTGTAGATTTATCTTCAACTTTAAATCTTAAACAATTCAAATGAAATCGAATATTAAAATCATTAATAGACTCATTCTTAAATCTTCGTAGATATTCAATTTCATCACATACATGTTCATAATCATAGCCGTCAAATTTGGAAATGAAAATTGTAACAAATTGATCCCAGCTGTGAATTGAAGTAACTGGAAGAGTTCTACACCAGTTTCTGGCTTTTGCCACAAATGTGAGAGTAAAAATTCTGCATAAAATGCCTTCATCAATCCCTTGAAAATCATAATTTGAAACATTTTGATTAAATTGAGGGACATGATTAAAAGCAGAAGAATATTTCTTACCATTAAACTTTCCCTGAAACAAAAGTCTTACCACTTCAGGTGGAGTATTGGAAGATGCACGTCTATGGATACAACTCCAAATTGGAAGTTTAAGAGGAGCCATCACAATAAATAAAATATTAAAATTGAAAAGACTCCAAATAGACAAAAATCCCAGGCCCTCCTAGCACCAAAAATGTTAATGCCTCGAAAATCGCTGCAACAACAATGATGGATAACCACCCAGTCCGGACCTTAAAGCAGCTCCTTTTCCGTTTGGTGTGGTGGCTCTGACTGGTTTAACTAGGTCCAGTTACCTTTTCCCTATCGCTATTAGTTTATGATGTATCTTTAACTGCCAATAGACAAGGATATCAGATCACTTCTTCTTGCTGATCAGGCAAGAGAATGATCCTTAAGCTGATTTGGGTTCAGCCAAGCCACAACTAAAATTTTGCCTTTTCGAGAAGAGGACTTAAAAGAATGTAGAAATTACTCTAAACACAAGCTTATTCTATAATGCAAGCAAAAGAAACTAATCTAAATCCTATCTTAATTAGGCAGATATAGATCTAACCCAACTAAGAGCAAGATAATTAAAATATTGGGATTTAAACATGTCTGGCTTATAATGAATATCAAGTTAATGAAGTAGTTCAATTAACTGATATTATGGATATCAAAACAAATCCTATTGAGATCTTTTAATTGAAATAATAAACCAAAAACATTCAGGAAGTAGTTCAAAAAAATGATATTAATTATCAAATCAGTAAATTCAATAATTAAACAATAATATGTAAAAATAGTTCATAACACATTACTATTTAATAAATCAGTTTTATAAGATAGATTTCTGAGCAAGTAGTTACTCAGAAATCAAAATTTAATCCATAAGAACAGATATACATAATAACAAGATTGAGACAAATTACCATATTGACAAGAGTGCACAAACATGAATAAAATGAGACATTCCTGTTACCATAAAAATGAAACTGATATTTGAAACAATAGTATTAGAAATACTAATTTATTGCATCCATTTCTCTGACCTTGCTCTCCAACAGTCATTTACATTGCTTGAACTTTTGCCTTCAAAACCAGAGCCACAATAGTGCAAACTCTGCCTCCCATACATGATTCGAGATACAAAGGAAAAATCCTCAATAATCCCCAGATCTGATATTTTCTCCTCTCTCCTACAACTCTATATTCTTATTACAATAGTGCTTTTAGAAGTTTAGAATTGTAGAGGAGGGCAGCCTTTTATTATATTCTGCAATCTATTATTTATACTATTTGTGAAAGAATTCTTGAGAGGAAAGTTTGTTGAAGAGAAATCTGCTCAATCTAATTTTATTTGCTCAAAATTCCAATCTTTAATTGTTGGAGCCTTCTCATTGATTGAGATCCTTTTCTCCATATTTCTTCTACTTTTTTCGTGCAAAAATAAATCCAAATGAATTAAGATGCAACAATAAAATCAAAATATCATTTCTGGCATTAAAATAAATCCAATCAAATTCAATTAAATAAATAATTGAAAATAAAATGTAAGTTTTCTATTGATGCCTGTGATGGTTTGATTGGCCAAGGATATTATTGACGAATGGATCTGTATTGAGAAGAGGCTTGGACAAATGAAAATGCAGAAAATAAAACTCAGGAAATTGATTTTGTTTTAGAAATTCGCAGCTTGATCTTTTGCCTGATTTTTTGACCCAAAAATGACTAAATCTGCTTGTGAAATCTCCTCAGAAATGTTCTCCTTGATTTTATCTTTCCAATGAGTCGTCTTGGGCTTCATTTGACCAAGTATAACTCAATCTATGAGCCTCCAAAGTTGATGGATCAAATTTGACATAAATCTGGAAATTCTGTTGCTCGGCTAAAAATTAAAATTTTTAATTAAAAATTTAATCCTAAATTAGAATTTTAATTAATTCTAATTTAATTATTAACTATAAACTAAACTAATTATTAATTAATATTCCCCGGATGCGGGTGAGAGCTCAACCCAGCAGGGCGAGGCACATGCCAGGCATGCGTCGCCTCGTGCCCGTGACAACTGCTGCAGTCATGCGCCGTCAAGCTATTGAGGTGGTTAATAGGAGCTCCAGGCATTCAATGCCGAGCAGGGGAGTAGATAGGAAGTACAGGGAGCCTTCAATACAGGATCGTTCAGCCACCATGTATTGCCCTCTCAATTGCAGGATGGCGGACGGGCATTTCACTCCTGGTTGCCGCGAGAATTGCAGCAGAGGCAGAGGAAATCGGTCAGGAGGGACATTCGAGGATGAGATTAAGCGTGGCCTGTGGCAGAACTATGGAGTTGCAGTGGTGAACGGCCAGTGTGGATACCCTGCCCTCGTTTGCACAAGCAGCCCGGCGTTTCAGCCTTGGAGGCACTCTTGCTCTCGAATTTGCCCACAGAACAATGCGGGATCTCCTCTCAGTTGGCAGAGGTCTCAGAATTGGGAGGTGCCATGGCCAGGACGCGGGAGCGACAGCCGAGCAGGAGAGGTCGAGGAAGAGGAGCTTCCTCCCGGCGCCCAGCAGGAGAAGGACATCATCATTGTTGCTGCTGCTATTGCCACAGAAGGGCAACAACAACACCACTGCAAGCTCAACAGTTTGTGGAGGTGGGCAGTGCGAGTGTGGGTGAGATGGGGCTACCTGCCTTTGGCTCTGTTGTCTTCTCGTTGGGCAGCTCCACGGAAAACGCAGGCATCAGAGCCCACATCTCCATCCTGTTTACAAAACCGCCCGAAGAAGCGCCACCTCCATTTGCACATGGCGGAGAGGAAAGGGAAGCTTCGGGGGCGCATCCAGGGCCAGCAGCGCCGCTACCTTTGCTTCCGGTCGGTGAGAAAGGGGAAGCTTCAGTGGCGCCACCAGGGTCGGAAGCGGGAAGCAAGGGGAAGGAGCCCATGCAGGTCCACAAGCCATCGCTGGGGCCAGCTCCTCGGGGCTTCACAGAGGAATCATGGAAGGCGAGGTGGGAAGGCGTGGAAGAAGGACAAGGCTGGGCACGCATCGTGGAGGACAACAGTCTCTGTGAGGAGGCTGAGGCACATCTTGCAGGCCTTCGTCCACCCTCTGCTCATCCCCAGAAATGAAGCAATGCCGGGTAACAATTTTTTGTATCTTGATTATATTGAAACCATGGGGAATCAGCTTTCGCTGCTTAGCAGCTACAATTTACAATCTAGTTCAGCTAGTCGCCCCTGCGTGGGCAATCATGAAACTAATTAGTGTCAAGCTGCTCCTTAGAGCTTTTGTTTTTTGTCGGTTAAGCCTCTGGCAAGACGATGTTAATGCTGAAAATGGCTACAGCAAACCAGCTGATGCTACCCCTGCGTGGGAGCCATGGAAAGCTGGATTTTTGTAAGACTCAGCACCCGTATGGGAGCTCTCTACGATCAGCATGTTTAACTGATGTAAATTTCTACTGTAAATATAATACAACTGCCTAGATAGTCTTTTACCGAGAAAAAAAAAACAAATTTATTAATTAATATTAATCTAATTAACTAATATATAATTAATTATTTATAATCTATATAATATTAATCTAAATACTAATTAAATTAAATTAAATTAATTATATGTTACATATTAATTAATTAAATTAATTTAAAATTTATTATTTAAATATTTATACTAATATTAAATTACCTACCTTACTTCATTCATATGGTAATGTATCACATAAACTATTTCGATTCAAAACCATTTTAAGATAATCGAATTAATATGTGAGCTCAAAATGAAGGTCAAAGTTTGACTTATTGCATCAGCGTGTTGAGTCGAAATTCATAGCGCTTGCATTAGTTGAGGGTTCGCGATGCGATGGAGTAAACGCATTGAATCTCACACCATTGAATTTTTTAAACTTGGGTTAATGCCCCATTGTCTTTTGGTTAATCGACGATCAGTATCGGGAGGTGTCGGGGTTTCAAAAATGTGTCATTTAAAAAGTTCTGATGCGATTACCATTTCCGATCCGATCGCCCGATGTGATTAAAAATTTTCTAAAAAAAAAAAAAAATTGTATTAAATTTTATTTTAATTAAATAATTATATTTTTAAATAATAATTAATTTAAGATTTAATATTAAAGATCAATTTTTATTTTGGTTTATTTTTATAAACTACAGCCACTTTAATAAAAATGAAAATTAAGCTACAACGATTTTGAAAATAAATGAAAAATAAATTACAGCCACTTCAAAAATTATGATTTTTCAGGATTAGTAATTTATTGGAGTAAATTACCAAAATCCAGTGTTTCATGATTGGCTTATAAGTTAAAAAAAAAAAAAAAAAAAAAAAAAAAAAAAATGTTAGTAAGAACTAACTAGGGGTTAAAATTTAAAATAAACGCATTATTGAACTAATTTATTTACAAAATGCAATATTGTACATTTTATGCATTTTATGCATTTTTAACCTAGGTTAAATAAATGACGAGACTTCTAAGGAGTACTATTTTCAAACCATTGGTCCAAATGAGGCGAAACAAGCGTCAATGAGAAGCTTATAAAAAATCGATTTTAACAAAGCAATCAAAACAAGAATCCAAAGAAAATGAAAATTTAACAAAAACGTATGATAATTGACTAAATAAAAATCCTAAAAGGTGTTTAACCAAAATTTTATAGAAAGGGTCCCCATTATTGATCTGTTCACTTCAAAAATGGGGGTTGTTGTGTTTTTACCACAACACTATAATCAGTATATCATTGTTGAAACTCCCTTCCTTTGCATTATTCAACCTCCATTGTTTAAATAATTGTGAATGTTTTTATGTATTTTTCGTCATTTACAGTTCTCCTTTGTAAACAGTAGCTTAATCAAACTGTCGTTTTTTTATTTGAAAGTGTTGCAAGTGTCGTTTTCAGTCAAAGAAAAGAGTCCTCTTTCTGATAGTCGATTACATTTTTTCATTGTATTTGATTTGAATTAATAGTATTTCAAGTGTCGAAAGCAGTTTTCAATTCGAAATCATAAAGTGTCGTCTTAGTTTTCTTTTCGTTTTTTGAAAAGAAAATTGTCTGTACTGTCGCTTTGAAGGAAAAATAGTTCAGATCTGTACTTAGCTTTCTTTTTGTCATTCACACATTAAGAAAGCAGAAAACAAATACATGGATGTGCATTTGCATCTAGACTGCGTGCAAAAATTGATTTAGGACAGTGCATCTTAGTGTGTGCTCTCTGCTCTATGTTGAAAGAATTTTACTTCTCTTTCCTTAGTAGCTAGGATTTTCATTACAAAAAGAAAGTAAACGACTGTTTATCATCTTAGATTGTATATTTAGGAATTGTATATCTACATCACGTGGTGAACCTTAAAGGAAAACTTCTTAAGAAAGATCAACTGTAACGCTTTGGAACCTAATGCACAATATCTACAAGTCTAGGCCAGAGACAAATTTCGGCGTCGTAAAGCCTGGTAACTATCGTTTTCATCGTAGGTTGAGTGATTCCTCTTCTTTCATATGACAAGTGCCAGTACGAACTTGTGCTCCCACGTACTGTCAAGTATATATTGGGAGACCACAATAGGCTATATCCTTTATCCTTAGGAAGTCGTGTCTGCCACCCTATCGATCGTAATGCACTGAACACAACATTCGGGAAGACTAACTGCCGTACCTTAAAAAGTATTCTGCAGTTTTGTGATTGGTTTGGTAATCCCTCTATCTAGATTTCCAGAGCAGTCACTTTTGTTCCTTTTTACACCTTAAAAGAAAAGGTCCATCTGAGCAGTTGTCACTTTAGGCTCATTAAAAATCGAAGACGACTAGATTCATCTTTAGCTTTTTCTCGACTCTTAAAAATTGAAAAAGCAAGTTGTGTCAAAGCGTCATAAAATTCATTTAATTCAGAATCACATTTTCCCCTTTTTATTTTTAGTTGATCAAGTAATCTGTAATCGTGGAAGAAAGTCAATCAAAACCCCGTCATTTTCGGAGGTTAACGAGTCAACCGTCTTTGACTCTGGAAACGAAACCATTCTGAGCCAAGAAATCTCGTTTAACTGGGTCAAAGTCTCCTTGTTTATTTGAAACTTGTGTTTCAACATCATCAGAGACTTCGATTACTCCAATTATTTCTGGTATACCTGCCTCTACAAAAGAAGTTTTGCAGTTACAAGAGGACATTAGAGTTGATCCTAGTGTGATGGTAAACACTTTTATTCCTGAAGAAGCTCCATCTAGGGCTGATTCAGAAGGTGTCACCCCTCCAACATCTGCCACTGTAGATTCTATACCTTCTTCGGCACCAGAAATATTTTACGGACCTAACGGTCTACCTCTTCCACCTGGATTGATTGCTATAGAAGAGATTGTGGAGGATCTTCCATCTAGTACCCCATTTCATTTTGGAACTAGGATCCACCTATATCCTTCTACTACAGAAGTTAGTCACTCTTCATCGCGAGTTCCTATAGAATCGCTAGGAAATATTTTGGATAGACCCGATATGTCTGAACAACCATCGACATCTAGGATTGTGTCATCTGATACAGTAGTAGCAGAACTTCTTGCTACTACTCTAACAATGTTCGCTGGTATACCAGCTGTCCCAACTAGCTCTCAATCTCTAGATGGAGTCCACCCAAGGACTGTCTTGACAGCATGGTCTGTTCCTACTTGTTCGTCTGAAATCTTAACTGGAATATCTTATGTTGAGTCTCAGCAAATTGATCCTTCACAACAACATCAATTTGGGCAGTCTAGTCTCCAAAGACCATTTTACCCATTGAACACTGGATTGCTACCATATAAGGGGCAGTATGCCTTATCATTGTTCCCTCTAGTAGAACAACCATATGTGAGTTCACAACAAAATTCGGGTCAAGCTGGAATTGCATCTAGTGGTTGGATACCAATACTGCCTCAACAACTGAGAGTTGTATATTCAATGCAATAAAATCAACTTGTGTCGAACATTCCCACTACACTGGCTATTGTGACGGTGTCACAAGTACAAGCGCTACATGTTGTATGTTAACCTCAAGTATCTAAAGTGGTAATACAATAGCCTCTTGTTTCCGCAGCTCAATCACAACCGCTGATTAGTGGCTCCTTAACTAAAGTGACTCAGGCTCAAACGGGTACTATCACCCCTCATCTTGGTCAAACATCCAGTATTGGACAATAGCAAATGGTCTCACAGCCATGGCTGGTGCAATATCAACAACCGCAATTCCAGCAAACTTACCGAGGACAGAAGCAACAAAGCTTTGCGGGTAATGGGCAGCTGTATATTCAAAATGCTTACAACCAATCATATTATAATGGTTATGCCCATCAACCTTAACAAAGTTATTAGCATAAAATACATTATGCTGGTATGCAAAGACCCACTGCTCAGGCGATCCCATCTTATCCTGGGTATGCTTCACCAAACCTGAATCAACAGTTGCCTTTTGTAGCAACTTTAGAATTACCAGATCTGAATCGGCTAATAAATGATCCAATTTCTTATGCCCCTTGGTGGCCAGCGATTCCTCATAAACTTCCATCAGATATTCCTAAGTTTAATGGAAATCCGGGTGAAGATCCATCGAATCATGTGATGACCTTTCATCTGCGGTGTTCATCCAACACCCTCAATGATGATTCGATCAGGCTTCGCCTTTTTCAGCAAACATTAACTGGTCCGGCGGTGAAATGGTACATCGAATTTCCTTGAGCTTCATTCGATAACTTCAGCACCCTTGCCACCACCTTTTTAACCCATTTTCAATTACCCATAAGGTACTGAACAGGAACGGAGCTCCTTACCAATTTTAAACAGACAACAACCACTCACATATTTGATCATATTCATGAGTGGCTACGTCATCGTCGAACGGTAAAGACATATGTTCCTAATCAGCTTATAGCTGAATGGTTTATTAAGTCATTGTTACCTTCTATCACAGAAGATGTGGCCAAGGGAGGAGTCGTCATTGAAGAGCAAGTCATTGCTCGTGCACAATAACTAGACTTGATCTATACTCGGTCTGGCATGCTCTATGACAAAATTCCTGACGCTCCTAGACTAGAATTTTCCATTCCTCCTCCTCCTAAATCAAACAAGGACACTCATGTCGGCGATGGCATGATTGGAACCTCAAGTACGCAAACTGCAAAGGTCCCATCTGGTAAGGCCCTTGTAGTTTCCAGTAAAAAATCAAATGACAAACTTCCTACCTTGGAGGTTAATGTCGTGTCGTCCAACAAAGACAAAGAACTGAAGCAACCAGAGGGCAAGAAGAAAGAGAAAAACAAAAAGAAGAAACAGGAAGATTCGCGTCCTAAGAAATCTTCTAGAAACCCTGCTGGACAAAAGAAACCTCGTTATCCATGTTACATATGCGACGATGAGCATTTCACAAAAGATTGTCCACATAAAGCTAAGGTTACGAAATTTTAAAAACTTCAAATACCCCAGTACTGTTGACTAATCCGTTTCCGAGCCCAGAAACAAACCTGGTTGCTATCGATCATGCTTCCAAATCCCAAGTGCTTATGTTGTCCATTTCGAAACAACAAAATGATGCTTTGATATCGACAAGGAATACAGATGATGGGAATCCACAGTCGTCAAACAACAAGGCTACAGATCAACCTAGTAGTTCAACAACAACTTCAACCGAAGTTGTGCCACCCATCATTCCTGAGCTAACAATAAAGCCACTAAAGGGAGTAGTACACAAACGACATCTAATCCTCATGCTAGATCAACATAGAATTATAATATTGTAGAGGATCTAGCCCAATCGCCATTCGTTATGTCAACACTTGAAGTACTGCAAAATTGCCTCTCCCAAAAGCAGGCTCTATTATCAGCAATAGGTAGGATTGACCCAATGGATTCCAATCTTGTGGCCTTTAATCATAAATGATATGAACCTTAGTTACCAGCTCAACTCACTTTCCTCATTCAAGTGAAAGCCCTCAACAAAAATGTTCATCGAACAATCATTGATGATCTACCTATATTATGTCAATGAGTTGCTAGAAAACTTTAGGCTTGCCACCCTTGTCACGGTCATCAACAACATTAAAATCATTTGATGGGAGAACATACATGCCGTATGGGATAATAAGTAACTTGCAAGTCGAACTAGGGGGCAAGATAGTAGAAATTGAATTCAAGGTCATGGATGGAAACCTTGACTACAATATCCTACTAGGCAAGCCCTGGATTTATGCTATGGCCACTGTTGTGTCAACATATTTTAGAAAGATTGCATTCCCCTTTCAAGGCGAAATTACAATCGTAAACCAACCAACCTTTTTCCCCAACAGTTCGCAAGTTACTGGAAGCATTCCATTGATCCATGGAAGTTCTCAATCACTTCAAAATATCATAGTAGGTCTCCTAAAAGGCCTTGCCTTAATGGGTACTTTTGTCCTACCGCCTCCGAGAAATCTGGCTGAAGTGGCCACGGTGGAAACCTGTCATATGATATCTTCTACATCATCAAATATTAAGAAGAACTCTAACCATTTTGATAGTGTGGATCATTGTGAGGTATTTTCCCCAAGCCCTATCATACCTACATCATCTGACGATCAATTCAGTGATGTTGTACATTATGTACTGGGGGCATTGGAACCAAATCTTTCCTTCATGACCCCTTATGAGTTGTGATCAAAGGTCACCAGAGGATTGTTTTTTGACTGGAGTCAACCTCGTTAAAAAATGAAACCAAGGATCCGAGCAGAATTCCTTATCTTGTGTCAAGCTCGTTAAAAAATGAAACAAGGTTGAGAAAAGTTCCAAGTTGAGTCTTTCACTTGATCTCGTAAAGGAACCTTCATTCCATCCATCTAATTACCGTGACTTGTCTGGTGAATGTAACGAATCTTAGGGGGCATGCACCCTTGTCTATTTTATGGACAAACCCAATTGTAGAGATAAGTTTCCTTGTAAGTTATGTGATCAATCCGAGTGACCTTTCACCTTTGTCTATTTGGCAGACAAAGTGCAGGAAGTGTGTTGTCTAAGTATTGACAGAAAACCATCCTGCTTAACCACATTAAGTTTCCATATGGTCACTGAAGACTTTTTTTATGCTGGGGGCATGCAAACCTTTTTATGCAAGCAAAAGCGACCAATTTCATTTTTTAGCTTTTTAGAATTTTTTTCTTTTTAGCTTTATAGTTTGGTCATTCCTAGCTTACATAAAAAGGAAACACGAGCAGGTTTACATGAAGTTCAAGCTCATTAAAAAATAAACCTAGCTACAAGCAGGTTTATGCGAAGTTCAAGCTAGTTAAAAAATAAACCTAGCAATGAGCATATGTTTCCCCCAGAGTTCAAGCTCATTAAAAAATGAACCCACCCACAAGCAGGTTTATGCGAAGTTCAAGCTCGTTAAAAAATAGACCTAGCAATGAGCATATGTTCCCCCAGAGTTTAAGCTCATTAAAAAATGAACCCATCTTCCGATAAATAACCTTTGTGATCGCATTACTATTAGCTTTTGAGCCTTGGTCGTGTTCTTACCATCATCTCCACTTTTTAGCTGATCATCTGCCTCCACTTGATTGTTTACCCTTTTGAGGAACAACTGCAAAGAGTGATTATGTTAGCCACTTTCTTTACACTTCCATGATTGAAAAGTTCCAAACCTTACCTGGAACTAGCTGCTACTTGAAAATATCACTCGTTCCTCAAAGACGAGTCTCTTTTAAACTCTTTTTAAACTCGTAAAATTTAAAAAGATTGTCGAGCAATTGGCCTCTCCAGCTCGTTAAAGTCATTGGAAGTGACATCCCTCCTCTAGATTTTAATCTTTTTGGACCTAAGGGATCATTACACAAAAAGATCGAGCACTTGTCTTTTTCGGCTTGTTAAAGTGATCAGAAAAGTCATCCCTTTCATATCATTTTATACTTTTGCGGACTTAAGGGATTATACTATGAAAAAGGATTACTGGAGTTTCCTTTCCGTTTCTTTTCAGAATCTCTAAAATTGAAATGGACCGAGTTATCTTTGTCATTAAACTCGTTAAAATAATAGCGACAAACTTGTCCATTATAGACAAGAGCGAGTTTCACTGTCGCTAGGCTCGCTAAAACATAGCGACAGGTTTGCCCGAAGGGAAAATTATAGAACAAGCATATGTTATCCTTCTCAAGCTTGACAAAAATAAAGAGGTATTTGTCAGCAATGACTGGGGAAAATTTGGTAAGAAAACTAGGAAGAAAACTTGAAGAACTTCATTGGTAGCAGGTCGCTCTTGAACATGACACTTTCACTCCATCACCATGATTGAGTCGAGTTGGGTTATTTCGTTCATCGATCACATCAACATTGGTCTTCCGTACCATCCATTGTTGGGGTTTATACTACCAATCCATTTTAGTGTCACTAATATATTCAAGAGAAGTCGCTCAGAGAATTCACCAACCTAGCTAACATCTCATCCACTGCAATACCTTCACGCTTCATTCTTTCATGACTGCCACCTTGAACCTTGTATCATCATATCGTTTTCACCTCCACAAAATCATTTGCTCTGTTTCATGTCGTAGATGTGGGATTCATTAAGGCCCTCCTATGACGGGTCATTTCTTGTCAACATCAGCTCATTATCCAAGAAGTTGACTTAGGAACAACCCTTTCAGTACTTTCAAGCTTGCATGCCTCAATGGCAAGTTTCTCACTTCCGACGATAGGTTTACATCAATGGCCTTCGACCAAAAGATTTTACGTGGTCTTCGACATCGACTCATGTATTCACACCACACAAATTGTACTGTAGTACCTTGAGGGTCATCATCATTATCGATCATTCCTCTCGCGCCTGTTAACAGCTTACATCATTGGCTGGTAATCAGGCGATGTCTTTCCATGTTTGACATCAGAACATCTTTTCACATGGATCGACTTGTGCTTCGGGCGAAGATTGAATGAGTTTGAAGACCCCGGATCTAGTTTCATCCATTCGAGCTATGATATATTCAGGCAAATAAAGACATCAAATGTACATCATAGCTGCACAGATAATCATCCAAGCCAAGGGATGATGGCTCTACCAAAATCATCAGTCTGTCACACAGACGGTTGTCTGTTCTATGTACATAAAAATGAATTTATAAAGCTGAGCATGGGAATGCCCGCCTCAGCTAGATCATGAAAATATTACGAAGATAATGTATTGTATTGTATCTTATTACAGGTCACCTTCTAGTTCGAAAAACCTCAGATCCTCATGATAAAGCATTTCACCCGACATCAGAAGATTTACGACCTCATGCTTTAGGGGAAAACTGTTATAGACATATTTGGGAACTTCAACCCCAATCACATATGTCCATAAACCAAGGTCTTATAATACCCTAAAAGTGTTGTTTCATACCTTAAAGGAACAAGGTCAGCTGATTACATCATTTCCCAGAAGTTCTCCCTGAAAAACTGCTTAGAACTGGTCAAAACTAGACCATCTCACCTGCTCCATGGTCAGAGTACGATGCATCTCATCTATTACACATGGGGGGTGTGATGCATACTGAAAATCCCTTCTATAGGGTGTGATGGGCGAGAGTAGACAAATGGCAGAGGCAGTTTGCTAGGTGGAAACCCAGAGAATCTTCTAGAAACTACTCATATGCCACTTGTCTCTCTAAATTTGCCCAGGGATGAGTAAGAGATCATTAAATCTCCAAGTGGAACCAAGAACTATTAGAGAAATGACACTAATCAAAATCCCAGAAGCTAACTCACCCACCTGCAAATATCTATATTTGGATCCCTCATCCTAGAGATCTAGAGGCTGGAATTTTGTATCTTGTAAGGAAGGTCTGTTGGTTTCTCTGTGAAACATCATAGTGTTGGGTGATCTATATTTTCATGAGGTGAAGAGGACTTTCATGTTGGGAGGATGGCGCTGGGTCAAACCAATGGGTTGTAATCCTCTCTTCTACTACTTCTATCAATAAAGCTATTTGAGTTTTCTTCCATATTCTTGTATATTTATGAATCTTGTATTGATATATGCATTTGTATGGTTGATATACATCTATATCTAATCCTATATTGTTTATGTTTATAGATAGATCTCTATGCTTTGATGGTATTATGCTGCTTTGAATCTACAGGTATTCTCTGAAGTGGGAAAAGTGAGAAAAGAGTGGCAAAGCTCTGTCAAAGGGGAGAGGAAACAAGCAAGGAGCCAAGCGAAAGATTGAGGTTGGTACTCTCTGCTTATCTCTCATCTATCTCTCATAAAGGAAAACACAAGTGACTTTAGTTTGTTTGTTTCTAAGATAGCTACTCGTCTTAGTGGGACTAGTAGCTCTGAATGGACACTAGTTTTCCCGATAACAAAGATGTTTTGATCAAATAGTTAATTTGACTTGTTGTGCAGGAAGCGAACAAAATTGCAAGTGTACCTTATTGACGAGCTACTGATGAGGTATGATGTGAATTTATTTCAATTTATTTTGAATCTAATGGAAGTTATGTGCTTGGTACAGGAAGCAGGGAAATGCTTAGTTAGATGGTTGAAATTAACTGCAAGAATTAGTAGCAATCGTGAAAGAAATCGGAAAATGCAGCAGTATGCTAGTAAAGCATTCATGAACAGGGCCATTGTGGGACACTGGTACCCAATAGTTTCCATTGATTTTCAAGAGCATGTTATGACCAGCATGATGGTTTTGAGGCAAGGATATGCCTTGGTTTTTATATCTTTTTATGCAAGGAAATCTTGCCAAGGGATGGAATACCCGATATGGGGGTGCCAACAGAACTTGGAGGGTGAGTGACTACACAAAAGGGGTAATTAGATTGCCCAAGGGACTGTGTAGCAGAGAAGGGAAGGTTAGGGATATGTTATTTTGGTCATTAGCATTGCCAAATGGAATTAGATGCACATTGGGAGTACACCCTAGGAAAATGAGCTAGTAACTTTTCACTGAGAGGACAAGTCACACAGGTTTATGGCACTGGAAGTTGGATGCAGTTTGACTGTGGTAGTGGATTCTGGACTTCCTGGGAAGGAGATGAATCATGGTATTACTTTGAGGGTGGAGGTGTGAGCCACTGGGTTCCCTTGTTGCAGATGCAGGTATCATATCCTTTATTTGTTGGTTTAGTAAATGTGCATATGTATATATGTGGTTATTGTAAATATTGTAATGAGCTATTTTATGAATCTCCTGTATGCATTATGTTGTCATGATGTTTTTCTTTTGAGTAGGTCATTCATTGTAAATACTACAAAGAGTTGTGTTATAAAGCTCCATGGGTAGTATATTTTGTTTTCAGTAATATTATGGTTATAGGTGTTATTGAACACTGAGGATAGTGTTCCCCCAAGGGGAAGGGTTATATAACAACCCTGGTGAAAATTCCATGAAAAAAATATATAAATACCACAGATTATGGGACATGTATTCCAAGCTTAATGTTGGGAAAGATATCCTAGGGGGTGTTCATTTGGTTGTTTATGGCTAAAGAAATTTGCAAAGGCAATGGCTAAGGCTTTGGAAAGGAAAAATCGCACTTTTGGCACATGTATTTATGAAAATAATGGAAATTAGGAGAAAATAAAGGTGAAAGGTCACACGTTGCATGTGAGGAGGAAAATGAAGAAAAATAATGGAAATTGAAGAAAATAGAGGCCTCATTAATAAAAATGGTTCCGACGACCAGTTGGTGACCTGTTATTAGTTTATCTTTGGAGGTCTTTCATTATTCTCCCTCTCTCTCTCTCACTCTTGGACACTTAGAGTTTCTTGGAGAAAGAAAGGCATATAATGCAATTGGAAGAAAACATCAAGCAGGGAAAGGCAAGATCAAGCCACTGTAGCAGGCTTCATTGTAGGTATCGACTTGCATGTGTATTTTCCTTGCTAGATTTGGCATGCATGGGATTGCATGTGGTTATTTTCTACCATGGTGTGGGTTTTTCCATGTGTGATAGTATTTTCAGCCTAACCTTGTCATTCCCTGATAGCTTTAATGAGATGGTTTCTCTCATTCAGTTTATGTGGGATGGACAGATTGGATTCAAAGTTGAGTGGGGTGGATCTCCAAATTGACAAGCACATGGTCCGGGTGGTCCCTAAACTGAAATGAGGATCACGAAGCCACTGGCCTAGTAACCCCTGAACCAGATTGTGGGTTGCAGTAAATCTAGATTGTGTGCCTCGGTGGGCCTAGGAATCCTTGTCAGTGAATGGCAGGATATACAATAAAGCCAAGAGGTGGATTTTCTCTTTGTTAGGCCTAGTGGTCCTGGGATAGGATGCATGGTAAATCCTAGAGAGTATGTCTTGGTGTAGGGCCTAGTGATCCCTATATCATACTGTGGATGCACGGTAAATCCTGGGAGACTAGGAAGCACTCAAATTCCTCACAATGTAGGCGGAGAACTCCAAGGGAATCCATATTGATTGGTGTTTTTGATGTGTTCTATGAGTCCCACATTCATGCTTGGAATAGGGCATGGGGGTGATTGGTTGAAGAGAGACTTGGCTCAGCCAATCTATGGTCAGGTGGAACGTGGTAGTCCCATCTTCGTTTGGTTCATTGCATTAATTAATGAGAAATTCATTCCCTTGATTTTCATGTGTAAATGTATATATGTATATGTGGATTTTGATGGTTTATATGTTTATGGAATTTATGTTCCTATTATGCTAGTTATATGTACATTTTATGATAACATCTATGTATGGCTCTCAGCATGTTTGTACTTGTATATGAATGGATAATGTGTCTATGACATAATAGAGGATAATGCAGTAATTGACATGAGGGAACAATGGTTCATAGTGATTCTTAGATAAGTAAGAGATTCCTACACTTAATTATGTTGTTTACACATGTAGGTTACATGTTGGTGATGTGTTTGATGAAATTCCTATCATGGATAGTAACGGTCCAGTTATGGTCTTGTTCGGTTTATTTCTTTTTCATCTTTGTTTCCCTGTATTTTTACCAATTCTAAGCTATCACTCCATTCTGGATAGTGGGATGGGCTATGGGCCTGAAAAAGTGGCTTAAATCTCGGGGTCTCTATCATGAAACTGAAAATTTTGGTCTCTAGTCACTCGAAGGAAAGCTTGTGAGAGTGACTTTGGGTTTTTGGTCACTCCCTTGCCCATAGAATGAGAGTGATTATGGCCTAAGAGATCCAAAACAACAATGGGACCCAGGGACAGGTTGTCTGAGTGGCTAACTTGTCTCCTAAGGGTTTTGTTGATGATGTTGGATGATTGTGTGTGATGTTCAATCAATTCCACTTCCTTAAGGTCACATAGAAGGTTAAATTTGATCATAGTAGCCTCTCGTCTTATGTTTACATCGGTTTCCATGGTTACTTAGGTGGACGTGGGAGGAGGGTGTTACAATTACCTATAATATTATCCATGGTAGCCCCCTTATAATTCTTCCTCGGTAAAAATATATTCTCTAGCTTAGTAAGGACACTAGGACAGGGGACTGGTATCTTTTTTAGAATTACATGTAAATCAGGGTCTATAAGTGTTAGCTCCCTCATTACCACTTACCTGCGTTCATGCCCATGAGGAGTTTTGCTCTAGAATTCATCAAACATATATTTAATTTGGACCAAATCCATTTTGTCCCTGCAAAGAAAGGGTGTCTACTTAAATTGGGAAGGCTTGTGGGAACTTTTATTGTTAATTCCATGCCAACCTTCAAATTAGTTGAAGCATTACTTAAACAAATGAATTTTTACCTAGGGGATGTCTGGTAATATGACACTCATGGTGTCATTGCCCATAGAAGAGATAATATAAAGGCTTCAACTTATGAGCATGAACTTAGGCCTGAGATCGAATGGAAAGATAACTTTGATTCATGGCCTATGAATCAAGTCAATTCGACGGACGGTTTGCAAGATATCGACTGCCTAGTTTGAAGGAAGTTGCTACTGTAGAAGTGAAGTTTGGCCTATGTGGACTAGAAGATCTCCTCATCTGAACTGCGATGTAGGTTCATCTGAACCTCCTCTGGAAGCCGCAACTTTTGGTGGTGGAATCAAGGTGATCCGACAGTCGGTTTGTGAGATATCATCTGCCCTAGTTTGATGATGAAGCCGCTAACGCTGATGCTGATGATCTAGGGTTTGCTACTGCTGATATAAATCAGATTTATTGTACTATTTCTCTCTGCTGAATTATTGAAGATAAAAGAAGATTTAATCAAAGGGTTTCCCTACACATTGTGGGGTTTGTCCCTGGCTAGCCGCCACATCTTGTGTCTCTTGTCTTGGCTTGTTTTATGTCGATCGTTTAATGTTCTATCTGCACTTTAATTTATGTACATGTGATTGCTAATCTGTGGGATATAATAAGAAAAAGAAGTAAACTGTTATAAGCATATAACATACCATAACTTAATATGGGATCAGAGCTCAGGTGAAGACAAAGCCCGAACAAGAGCAAGAGAAATCACCGAAGAGAAGATTGGCAAGGCTATCCTAAAAGAGCTATGCAGTACTCAACACTCTTTCCTGCCGAAGACAAGCTCCGTGAGAAAGCTGACTATCACGGATGGAAGATGTCTATCGATCTAACCCTAGAAGATCAAGGAGTGCTGGACCATGTAAGAGGCAATATTTTTGAGTCTCCATCAAATGCATCTACTGCTACCTAGAACAAATGGAAAAACGGAGAAGTCAAAACAAAGAAGATCATCCGGGACTCTATCCACAAGCACTTGGTGGCCTACATCTCTAAACTGGACACCTCCAAGGAAATCTACGATAGACTGGTGAATTTATTTAAAGTTAATGATGCAAATCAAGTTTTGTTTCTTAGAAATAAACTGAGGGAAATCAGGAAGGGTAAAGATGAGAGTATGCAAGCATACTTCTTAAGAATCATCGAGATTAAGAATGATCTCCTATCTATTGGGGAGACTATCACTGACAGAGAAATGGCATTCGCGACTCTTGGAGGATTACCATCCGAATGGTACATGTTCAAGACTACTCTTTTGAACAATAATATAATTCCTAGTTTCGAGGAATTAATGGCTAAATGCATTCAAGAAGAAACAAGGGTAGAAGAGCAAGAAATGACCATGCCTAAAGGTCCTCCTACTGCCTTTTCTTCTCATGCTAAGAAAAGAAATAATTCCAGGACTAAATCAAAAGGAAAGGTTGGACCTAAGGGTGGAAAAAAAGGACGATGTTACATCTGCGATAAAGTAGGTCACTATGCAAGGGAGTGCCCTGATTGTTGAAATTTGGTACCGGAGGACAGGTGGTTCCCTAAGGCTTTGATCTTTGGCCTAGGGAAAAGTGTCCAAAAGAATTTAATTTTTCTCCTAAAGTGACTTTATAATCTTTATAAATTCAAATCTAATTTAAAATTGACTTTGGACATAAATGACTAAGTGGGTCTTTATTAAAGTGGGGTGAATTAAAAAATAGAAAGTGAGATTTAAATGAGCATTTAATCTCAGCCCTAGATCTCAATCTATTTCAGCGATTGGATTTAGGGATCCCCAAAAGTCACTTAGGGTTAGATTAAAGGAGGGAAAGGAGGAAAAGGTCATTCATTCTTTCATGAGCAAATTGAGAGAAGGAGAGCAAGAGAGCAAGGGAGATTTCTGGACAGTGAGGAGAAGGAGGCAGCAGCTTGGCACACATTCCAAGGCAGCGTTTCAGCAAGTCCGTACAGCTGAGTTAGCACACAGTGAAAGGCAGATTTTGGGCACGATTTTATAGAAAGCTCGTACAACAGTTTTGGTTCAGATTCCAAGGAGGTCGTACAGCAAGTTAGCACAAAAACCGAGGAGTAGAAAATCTGAAGTTTGCTGGCACATTTTTTCCAAGGGAGGTTGTACAGCAAGTGGTTGTACCTTGGCATGCTTTTCTAGGCAGAAATCCGTACAGTTGTACTGCGGTTTTTCTGCACAGAAATCGAGGAAAATCGTACAACACCATTTATGGCAGCTTGCACGCTTTTCTAGGCAGTCTGTACAGCAGCATTTAAGGCTGAAATTTGGGCACAAAAATCGAGGAGGTCGTACAACATTTATTGTTGTTCTATTTCATTGTTTGCAAGTTTTTCCAGTTGGCTGTGAGGCATGGAAAACGAGATAAGTTGTAAAAGTTTGCTTGTTGATTTTAGGTTGAATATTTCTCTCACTATAAAAAGCATTTTCCAGAAATAAGAAGGAGCTTTCGAACTAGTTTTCCCCAAGAGTTGTAGGGGGTTTTTCCAGGCTCACCTTGACGAAAAATCATTGTGTTTAAATGTGTTGAATGGTTGTTTATATGTGCTGATATTTATTTCTGCAGTTTCCAGCATTCTGTAATATTTCCAGAATTTGTGTTTTCAGCAAAATTTATTTTCCAGTTGTTGAATGTACGGATATGGGAAAGGGCATTTAACTATTTTGGAGAAATAAGGTGAAACTGAAAACCGGGGTGGGAAATGATAAATTTCTACACTGATAGAAATGACTCACACTGGGACAATGATCAAAATCCCTCTGATGGCAATCAAAGGAATGACAAATTCAATGGCAAAGGTAAGAGGAGAACTGAGAATCAAGGAAGAGGACAACTATTCAAGAAGGCTAGGAATTCCTGGATGTATTAAATGCACCTGACTTCAAAAAGAACCTGGTGTCTATCTCGGCAATGGAAGACAAAGGTTACAAGGTAACCTTAAGCAATGGCAAGGTACACATATGGAAAAATAATGTTAAAGATGCTTTTTCTCTTGGGTTTCGTGTTGATTCATTATATCAACTCGATGGATGTACGCTATGTGTCATATCTTATGACACATCTCTTTAGTCCGAACTTTGGCATCAGAGGTTTACCCACCTTCATTATAAAGCTCTACTCGGTGTAAGACAAATGGTGACAGGGATACCCGAATTCTGAGTAGAGAAAGAAGATGTATGTCTAGGATGTGCCGAAGGACAGCTCAAAAGGGGACCATTCCCCTCAAGCCAAAGCAAGACCTATGATATATTACAGTTGGTTCACTCAAGCATATCTGAGGTTGGCATTAAGAGGGAGACTACTACATCGCATACTCCTGAGCAGAATGGCGTGGCGGAAAGGAAGAACTATACAATTATGGAAGTTGTCTCTATGGGTAGATGATGTAACAATGTGTGGTTTGGAGGAACCCATGGATCCTATTTATCCACCTGAGCCTTCCTCTTCTAGGAAGAGGCCTTCATGGCTTAGGGGGATACTTGATGATGCTGAAGGACATGCTGCACCCCGAGGAACCTTCCCTCAAAGTAATAAACCTAACAGGTTTCAGGGATACCTGACCATCATGAGCACGATCATACAAAATGAGCCTTCATCATTCTCAGATGCTATCAAGCATCAAGTATGGAAGGATGCTATGACCATATAATATGAGTCTATTATGGAGAATAATGTTTGGGAAGTAGTTCCCAGACCCCAGCACAAGACAATTATCACTTCTAAATGGCTTTACAAGATAAAGCATGTAGCAGATGGAAGTACGGAAAAGTATAAGGCTCGTTTTGTGGCTCGTGGTTTCTCCCGGAAGGAAAGTATAGGCTATGATGTAATATTTGCACCTGTTGCTAGATATACGACCATCCACACGATCATAGCGTTTGCGGCTTCACAAGGATGGAACCTACATCAGATGGATGTCAAGACCGCATTCTTGCACGGTCCAATCAAAGAAGAGGTCTACGTGGAGCAACCCAAAGGATTTGAGATTTATGATCGAAAATATCATGTATGCAGGTTGAAGAAGGCTCTCTATGGGTTGAAGCAAGCACCTCGAGTATGGTATGAGAAGATTGACAGCTACTTGATGAAGCTGGGATTCACTAGGAGTGAAGCCGATCTTAACCTTTACTTTAAGGGTGAAGATGAAAAACCTCTCATACTCGTGTTGTATGTGGATGACCTCTTTCTAATAGGTGCACACCCTCTCATTCAAAAATGTAAGAGGGAGTTGGCTTCTGAATTTGAAATGAAGGACCAAGGAGAATTTTCCTATCTTAAGGAAAATATGTGGTGAAGATTCTGGAAAGATTTGGTATGGTGGACTGTAAGCCTATGACTACCTCGAGGATCTTAACTTTCAGAAGTTATATGGTAGTGATGTCGGACCAGATTTGGGAAATGCCTCTGAGTCTTAAAAACTCATTCACATTGATGTTGTTGGTGAACCTCCATCCAAACATATGTTTTGCAGTTAGTATTGTGAGCTCATATTTGGTTGAGCCTCACTAGATTGGTGTCAAGAATCTTTTGAGATGTCTTCAGGACACAATCTCTCATGGATTGAGATACACTGCTGGAAATATGAAACTGCATGATTATTCGAATGTTGATTAGGCAGGTAGTGTGGAGGATCACTGGAGCACTTTTTAGTGTTGTTTCTCTTTGGATTCTTCTTCGATATAATGGATGAGCAGGAAGCAGAAGTCGGTTGCCATAAGCATTGCCGAGACTGGATACATATCTACAAGTATGATCTCGTATGAAGCTGCCTGGTTAGGGAAGCTCTTCAGTGAGCTGTTTGAACACATACCATTGTGATTCTCTGTAACAACCAAAGGTGGGATTTGATTATTGAGGAATCCCATATTTATCGATAGCTCTAGTAGATAGACATCATCTGGGATATGGTAAGTCGATGAGCAAGGAGGTTCCATCGCATTAATATTATGTACAAGTCGATACACTTTGTCAAAGCCCCAAGGAAAGATCTAATCTATGATTTTCTTAAACGACTTGGAGTCGTCAAGAAACCCTTGTACAAGGGTCCTGCATGTTGCATACATTGAGCTCTAGGAGCTTTGAGGGCTTGCGGTTCTTACTGGAGCAACATACGACCACAGGGTGACTCACCCTCTCTTGGTGGCGCGTACTAGAACAATATGATTCGCTCTCTTGTGGGACAATATGATTCGCTCTCTTGTGGAACAAGATGATTCGCTTTCCTGTGTAGCAGGATGATTAGTTCTCCTGTGAGTCCTAGATTGATGTGTTCTCCATGGCAACTGTAGTAGGATTGATGTGTTCCCCTGTGAGGCCTGGATTGATGTGTTCTCCATGGCAATTGTAGCAGGATTATTGTGTTCTCTTGTGAGGCCTGGATTGATGTGTTCTCCATGGCAATTGTAGCAGGATTGATGTGTTCTACTGTGAGGCCTGGATTGATGTGTTCTCCATGGCGATTGTAGCAGGATTGATGTGTTCTCCTGTGAGGACAGGATTGACCAGTTCTACTGTCAAGGAATCCTACCCATGCAGTCTGGGACTCATGGGAAGTACCTCTCATTTGATCAATAAGCAGGGAAATGAAGTTAGGGACCATAGTAGTATCGATGGACGCATCATTGTATCTACCGTACTCCTTACGCTAGGATGACCTCCATTAATCTGGGATCAATGATACTGGTCTGGGACCAGTGGTAGGAGTTGTACCATACTATGACACTGACTTCGTGTCGGTTGAGACTGGTCTGCGACCATTGGTACATACTCTGAGATTGACTTCGTGTCAGTGCAGTACTGGTCTGGGACCAGTGAGAGTGGTACATACTATGATGCTGACTTTGGGTCGGTTGAGACTGGTCTGGGACTGGTGGTAAACTCTGAGACTGTGATACTAGTTTGGGACCAGTGATAGGAGTGGTACTTACTATGAAGCTAACTCTGGGTCGGTTGAGACTGGTCTGGGGTAGTACACACTTTGAGACTGACTTTGAGTAAGTGGAGGATGATACTGGTCTGGCACCAGTGGAGTTGTACTCACTATGACGCTGACTTCGGGTTGGTTGAGACTAGTCTGCGACCAATGGTACATACTCTGAGACTGACTTTGAGTCAGTATGATACATCCTCGATCATTTCTTCTTCTTCAT
>APFE030588721.1:57491-113064 GCA_000404065.3 Pinus taeda
ATTCCTCTCATCGAGAGGTGTAGGATTGATATAAAGATCATCTGATTCCGATAAGTATTCATGGAGATATGAATTTATTTTGATTATGGAATTATTATCAAGCCAACCTATAACTCATGTAGGCTCAGAAGCCTAACAGTCGCATCTATTCAAACACCAACGTTGTGTATAAATATAGGAGGACTTTTCCTCATTTGGACTCACTCATCTCATCACATCTCTCTCTCTCTACTGCGTAGAAAAGAGTTTCTTCTCTACTGTGTAGAAAAGGGTCTCTCCCTCACACATGTGAAGCCGGAAGCTGCTGAAACTGAAGCTGCAACTACAGAAGTAAAGTTTGACCTACGTGGACTAGAATATCCCCTCATCTAAACTGCGTTGTAGTTTCATCTGAACCTCCTCTGAAAATCGCAACTTTTGGTGGTGGAATCAAGTCAATCCGACAAACGTTTTGCAAGATATCGATTGCCCTAGTTTGAGGGAAGTTGCTGAAACTGAAGCTGCAACTGCAGAAGTAAAGTATGACCTATGTGGACTAGAAGCTCTCCTCATCTGAACTATGTTGTAGGTTCATCTGAACCTCCTCTGAAAGCTGCAACTTGTGGTGGTGGAATCAAGTCAATCCGATGGACAGTTTGCAAGATATCGACAGCCCTAGTTTGAAGGAAGCTGCTGAAACTGAAGTTGCTATTGCAGAAGTGAAGTTTGACCTACGTGGACTAGAAGATCTCCTCATCTGAACTATGTTGTAGGTTCATCTGAACCTCCTCTGGAAGCCACAACTTTTGGTGGTGGAATCAAGCCGACCCGACGGTCAGTTTGTGAGATATCGTCTGCCCTAGTTTGATGATGAAGCCACTAATGCTGATGCTGCTGATCTAGGGTTTGCTACTGCTAATATAAATTAGATTTATTGTACTATTTCTCTCTGCTGAATTATTGAAGATAAAATAAGATTTGATCAAAGGGTTTCCCCACACATTGTAAGGTTTGTCCCTGGCTAGCCGCCACATCTTGTGTCCCTTGTCTTGGCTTGTTTTCTGTCGATCGTTTAATGTTCTATCTGCACTTTACTTCATGTACATGTGATTGCTAATCTGTGGGATATAATAAGAAAAATAAGTAAATTGTTATAATCATAGAACATACCATAACTTAACACTTGATCTCTTACTTGATGTGTTTTCCAAATTCCCATCAAGCCTCTTCTTATAATCTTGTTGTTTAGTAACCAACAACCCATATTAGATTCTAATCAATGGCTCAGATCATTTTGGCTTGACCTTTGTCTTCTTCTAGAAGTTTCACCCTCAGTTTAATTAATACCCTTTAATTATTTTAATTTCCTAAGTTTAGACTTCGGGCTCCATTAAAAATAATTATTTATTTTAATAAAACCTTCTCCGAGTGGAATTTCCCAAAACAATTTCTGGGTATTATGGAATATTGAGGCTTAGAGCACATCTGATGCTACCAGAAATAAACACCCGGAGGCCAGGAAGATCGAGTTTCCAGAGCAGCGGTAGATCAACAGAGTGAGATAGACGCTGGTCCGAGCAAGGTGATGCAGATCTACGTAGGGTGACGCAGAGGCAGCACAGAGGCAACTCATCTTGAGCTAAGGCTAGTGTTGGATCACAGGTGGAAGTGAGATTTTTCTCACTAGACTTCTGTCAGTCATTTTCTCTGTATGGAAAGCTAAACTTAAGCTTCCATAGATTTGTACTCAGATTTACTACTGCATAATAATAAAACCTTTAGCTGTTGCACTGGTTTTCCCAAGTTGGATTTTTCTGGGGACCTTGGTCCAAAAATAATGGTGTATTATTGTGTGTGTGCATCTATTCTTCCAGTGCTTTTATTTCTTTTGCAATATTGTATTTGTGAAGGTTGCAGTGTATATGTTTTGATATTTGCTGTAGGAAACTGCAAATAATTTGTTTTTCTTAATTTAACACATAGAAGAAGCATTATCAGTTGTTGCAGTAGGATTCGGGGTCACCGAATTTTCACAATTGATCCATTTTCTTGTGCTCTGATGGCTTGTACAGTTATAGTGGGGCCTTTAAATCGTTTTGGAGGCATCACTTAAAGAGATTTCTTAGGTGGAAGTTTTGAGGATTGAAGATATATCATTGGCGCCTTTCATCTACCAAACCTCTCTCTCTACCACCCTTGCTTGCCCTTATTTGCGCAATGATTTCTCTTGAATATTTGGAAGTGGAGATATTAAATTAGATCTTATTGGGAAATGCAAGTTGCCTCTTTGAGGCACTGTTGAGTTGTAACCATGCAAAATTTGTGATTTCCCTTTTCTTATTTGGTCTTGAGGAGGAGTATTTTTCCCACTGAAGAGCTTCTTGTAAACTCTCCTCAAAATCTTGAAGTTGCTCATCTCTATATAAGAGGGCTTTTTCTCTAATTAATAAAAGTAAATCTTGTGTCTTGTGGGACCTTGGGGATTTCCCCTTAGCATCCCAATCTCCTCGTTTAGTAGGGGGCATGATTTTTTGTTGGTCTCTTGTTTTGCATTTTTAAGTTACTTTTTCATTCTTGCAAGTAGCTTAACCCTGTTTCTTTCACTTATTAACTTTCTCACTAAATCACACTCTTGTTTGGGCTATTTCAGCATTTCAACTTACACTTTACATTGCTATTTCATGCAAATTTTAAACCCGGTCTAACATCTTCTATTTGCTGATTATGATTTTTCTTCATTGATCATTTCATAAGTTCATTTCATATGCAAGTGTAATATTTTTTTGAATGTGAAGGAACATCTTGGTTTAAGTTATATTGAAGCATTTCACACTTTGAAGCACTACCTCTACTTGAAAGTCACCTTTAATCATCTCACTTGCACTTGACCCGGTATATAGAAAGTTACTTGTGAAGGATGGATCAACCAATGGATGTGAAGTGACCTTAATAATCCTTTTCCTAGAAGGGGGTTAAGAATAGACCTTACTTGCTTGTTAAGCAAGGTACAAATATTTCTAGGATAAGGAGGTGAGGCTTTGAGGGTTAGTTTAAAGGAATATGTCTCATGAAGGAGTTTCCCAATCCTAAAATCCTCATTAATATATCCTTTGGCAACTCCATTAGAGGAACGAAGTCCTAGTTCCTCATTGAACTTCAAAGTAAATGCTTGTAGGGTGAAGCCAGTATTTGTGAAGACATTTTAATTCACCCTGGTGACTCCATTTTGGCATTATATGCAAGATCATGAAAAATGACCAAAGAAAGTATCCACGACATTAGCCTCGAAGAAGAACAAGGCCTATGGGAAAGATTGGATTCATGGTCTGAGCTTTGTGATCCTCTGATAGAGCATGAGAATGAGGACTTCATACTCAATTTTTATAACAGGAGTAGGTCAAACCTCAACAACATAAGGTAGGAGTATGAAGAAGGGCCCGCAAATTATCTCTTCTTGGAGCTTGCCTATTATAATGGTGCATTTAATTCCTTATCTCAAGATCAAAGAAAAATATGGCTCATTACTAAATGAGGATTTGGATGACCTACATGTTCAAGAAAATGAGGATGACGAGCAAATATCAGTTATGGAATTGAGGCCAATGGCAGTGAAGTGAAATACATCTCCTTTGAGGATGACGAAGAGTTGGTCCCTGAAAGCCTCCAAATCACGCAAGAAAGAATGGATGAATATAGTAGGTCATGCAGGCGGTTAGTAAGGGAATGTAATTCTAATGAAGTATTCTCCCATTTATATGATGATGAGGTGAAGCTTCATGAGATGAAATGTGAATATAAAGAGAACCCTAATAATGCTCTCCTCCTAGAAGCATATTACCAAAATCATGTAACAAATACCTTAGCCATTATTCTTCAAGAGAAGAGAGAAGAAGAGAGGTCCCGCTTGTCAACCAACCAAGATGAATATGACCTTGAGGATCTTGGCGATGAGCAAGAAGATGAGTCCTCGTTGGGGTCGCAAGATGGTCAGGATGATTATGAGAGCACGTGTTGAGGAGAATGAGGCTATGGAAAGTAAGGCCAAGACTGACCTTACCTCTCTCGAGGGTATCACTCTTGATGACTCTCCTTTTGAGAACCTTGAGGAAGGTGATCCCATGAGCTCCTTGGAGGATGACATTGGAGATTATTTCCACTTTGAAAAGGAGAAATGGGAGATTGCTGAGCCTCGATTTGATTATGCACCCATTTATGATACTGACAAAGAAGATGAGTTTGAGATTGGTTTTCCCTTTATCCCGGGCATTACTTGCGATGATATATCCATCAATACCCCACGGGAGGAGAATTATTATTTTCCCTTGCATGAATAAGGGTAGTTGGAAGTGATTGATTCTCCATTTAATGACAACCCAATCTTTGATGCTTATAATGAGGAAAGCAATGAGGCTCCTACCTACCCACCTTATGATTATACATTCAAATCACTTGAGCCTTTAGATTGTGGGGAAGGAAAACTCGTTGAATATGACACTTCACCCTCCCCCTTGCCTTTCCCTCTTGTTCATCATATTTAGTCTTCCTCAAGTAAGTCCCTCGTCCCTTTTGGTATGACCTCGGGTGATCATGCCCCTTTTCCCCTTTCTGAATATGGTGTCCAGGAAGACCCTTTCATTGAATATACTTTATCCCCTTTGAGTCACCTGCAGGGTTTTGATCACTCCATGACCTCCCCTCTCTGATGTAACCATCACATTGAGCAACCTATTTATTGCACTCCTTTCTCTCACCCTTCGTTCCCCTCTCATCACAACCGTGTGACATCTTCAAGGCATGATATTACAAGCAATTATTGTGATGAGGGATTCTTGAGAATGATTTTTCATTCCATCATTTTGTAAGAGGGAAAGCCCCACACTTCTAGATTGACCTATCCCCCTCCTCTTAGGGCTTCCTTTTACATCAAATGGAGATCGTGTTTTCCCACCTCCGACCCACTTCACCCTCCATGTGGCTATGTCCGCATTCACTTTGGGCTTTGTTTCATGAGTAATCATGTTGGCAGGCATATGTATAGTGATATCATGATGCGTTGGTTTCACTGACTTTATGATTATACTTACTATTGCCCTTACTATATGCATGTTAGGATAGGATGCACTGCATACCAATTTTTTCATTAGAACTAATGTCATATGATATTTCTCATGATAGATTAGCTGCATTTAGATTTAAATATTGCATTTTAAAGTTTATTTATACGAGTCGATTTTATGGGCCTAACACTAAGCATGGGTGATCATAAGACACCGTGAAAAACATGTTGCCCCGTGGGTTCAATATTTGACATGTGTAAGTCATAGGTCTACGGTAACCAAGAGATTTGCTGGAGTTCTCGTGACATCCTGTTCAAGTAGCTTCGTCCACTTCTTTGAGAGATCACGTTCCAGTTGGACCTAGATGTTACCCACCATTTTGTGGGTGATATCCCTAGGAGAATTTTTTTCTCCAAGATAGTCCTCAGGTGGCAGCCTGTAGCCCCTTGCAGCCACCAACTATCTCATTGTGCCACTTCTTTGCCACCTGAGCCAACCATGTGGTCTCTCATCCATCTATCATGATCGTATGTTTGAAGGTGGGCCTCCCGAACCTAAAGGCATGCCTTGTCATTTGGTAATTGAGTATTGTATTTGTTTATCATAGACACTTCTAGGCATGGATTAATGGGGGGATTCGATAGAAAGAATGCGTTAAGTCTGTGCTCTTGTCCCTTAGACCCCCTTTTGGATACTAACCTTGGATTCTAGTCTTGTGGGATCTCTCTTTTACTGATCATTTGGCTCTAGGGATGGTATTTCACGGGAAACCCTGATTTTGGTTGCATGGCCCCTCTCCCTCATTCGCACATATGACCACCTTTCCACTCATTATTACCCCACTCATCATTTCTCCCACTTGGGTCCACATTCCTCCACTAGGTACACATAGGGCTAGCTCTCCCCTTCCCTTTGCCCACACCTTGGGTCAGGCTTGGAATGATGCCCCAGAGGTTGATATAGCTAGAAACAAAATTAAAAGCACAATTGGCCACATTCAACAGGAAAACGTGCCACAAAATGCAAAAGATGGCTGTGAAAAACACATTTAGTACATGGGGAAAGGCCAATACATGAGCTCTACCCCATCATCATGGCCATCACCCTAGTTCCTACAGGTTCTATGAGCCCCCTTCATCATATAGGAGCCCATGATTGTCCCAACCCTTGGTGGGAAATGAACCATCCTACCTTAAAAGGGGGTATCCACTGCTATATCTCACACACTATGCTCTTACTCCTTGAGCCCCAAGCACTTAATTAAAGAAAAATCATAAAAGGGAAAAAGACATATAAACAAGGTTGGAAAACTCAAGGTCGGGGCATCTCATGTACCACGATTGCTCCCTCGTATACATTATATACCCAAGTGTGCGCTTCCCTTTTATTAACTACCCTTGTACCCCACCATGTGGCCCAAGGATGCCCCTTTTCATCCCCTATTCCATTCATCTCTTTATCACATGCCACCACCTTTTAAAGGATGTACATTGGACATATTATCCCCTTTAGTAGTAGAAACCACCTAATGGGATACTCGGTTAAACCCATTTGGATTTTGGAGACATTAGCACATGCCAAAGCCCATTATGGAAGGGCAGGCCATTATGAAGTCCCCACCTGTGGTCCATGATTTGTAAGCTCTTTTACTCGATTTCCCTGATGACTTGTTGTACTAGAAGGCTAGGGGACGCATTGGATGTTATGCAGGATTGCAGGTGGTCTCATTCTTGGGTTTTGTCTCCCTATACGGGGTCCTAACCCTCTAGAGGGCTACATTGGTAGATGTAGGGTGTGTGTTGAGAGCCGCGAGCCTCCATAGCAGTAGACAACACTCCATGGATCCCCAGAGATGTTCAGAAATTGCTTAAGGTTCACCTATTAGACGAGGAAGATGCACCTAGTTCACCTTTGCCCAGACAGCCCCATAGATGTACCATGAACTTGGCAGCTGACCCACGACTTGTAGGATGATGTGGCATCACTTACACCATTATCAGAGCCCTTATAGATGGTCTACATGCATCGTTGACTTACTTGGAGACCCATGAGATCACTTGTGTGCCCTCACAGCTGCACAGGTTTATTATGTGG
Organism: Pinus taeda; assembly: GCA_000404065.3. NCBI lineage: Eukaryota > Viridiplantae > Streptophyta > Pinopsida > Pinales > Pinaceae > Pinus > Pinus taeda. The sequence continues at coordinate 64,622 of APFE030588721.1, forward strand.
AGAACAAGGGGCCAACCTCTTTTTCATTACTTTTGGAAGTCCAACTTATCATTTTGGCACTTATGGACTTCATTGGGCCTCTTAGAGAGCCCAACGACATGCATTATTGATCATTCAATATCTTGGGAGGCTTATTATTTTATTTGTGAGCTAGTTTGGTGGTCTTGTCACCAATAGATAATAATTTGCACATTATTTTATTTGATGGGCTAATGTAGGTTGAAATTAGGTAATTCGAACTCCTAATGAGTGTATAAATAGGAGACATGAATTCATTTGTATCACCACTTTGGATTGGATCTCTCTTCTCTTTAAATAATTTCACACTTTTTTCTGGGATGAAGAATTGGAGTATGGATGAATTTTGATGTTTGGATTGGAGTATTTTATCTTGAAGCTTCTTTATTGCCAAATTTTTGATGGTTGGATATGTTCTATTACATGAAAGTACACACTTTTAATGCTATTCTTGTTTTATTTTTGTCATATGCATTGAATGAGATGTTCGCTATAATAGGGCTAATTGTTGCATTGCATAATGCAAATTTGTGGAATCATTGTTTCTATATAGCATCTCTCAATGTTTGGGCCATGTATGTGAATGAAATCTCCTAGGGATAATTCCATCGAGTAATTTATCTTGATAAGCCATCTCTTTTTCGAAGCAAAGTATACAAGCTTTGAGGTCTTTTCCTCTTGCCCGAAAGGCTAAGCGAAGAAGTCCTTAAGGCCTCCTTGATCGAAATACAAGTTCCTTTCTCATCATTATCCTAAACTCCATTCTCGCCAAGGAATTAAGGAACTGGTCCTCCAATAGGTGATCACTCAAAGAATATTTTTCTTCACCTTTCCCTCTCTCTTCTAGGTTTAGCCAAGTTGGGTCACCTAGGGCATCATTTTCTTGAACAAAATAGCCTAAGAAAAAGTTCTATCTCCTAGTCTCTATTGTGTTGGTGTGTCCTCAAGGCCTCTTGCATTTTTTAAGCCATTCCAACATTGGCGTTGTGAGATAACCCAAGCCCTAACTCCGAGATCAAACTTTGTTGTGGTGTTCTCTAGGCTAGTGCCTCATAGGATCAATTTGACACTTTTAAGTGGAAATTCTTACTTTGATTCTTTCCCCTTCCTTGTCTGAGTTAAGAACATCATTGGTTTCTAGATTCTTCCACCTTAACCTAGGCTAGGTCCACTTGGTCATGTGTGGTCCCACACTTTTGAAAAGTCAAATCTTCAAGAACCATTCTGGAAGTCAAGTCCAATAAGGATTTTAGGATTGGGAAACTCCTTCATGAGACATATTCCTCTAACCTAACCCTTAAATCCTCATCTCTTTATCCTAGAAATATGTGTACCTTGATTAACAAGCAAGTAAGCTCTATTCTTAACACCCTTCTAGGAAAAGGATTATTAAGGTCACTTCACATCCATTGTTTGATTCATCCTTCAAAAGTGACTTTCTATATACTGGGTCTCCTCCCATCGGTGAAAATCTTTAAAGAGTAGGGATTCTTAGCTGAGGTGACAGTGGGCTAAGCCTCCATTGTTGCCCTTTGATCTAGCAGTTGTCCCTTTAGGAGTCCCTTTATGCCCCCTGCTAGTTTGAGTGGTAACACACCTCGTAGGATCAAATTGACACTTTTAATTGAGAATTCTTGCTTTGATCCTTTCTCCTTCTTTGCCTGGGTTAAGAACATCAATGGTTGCTAGATTCTCTCTCCTTATCCTAGGCTGGGTCCGCTTGGTCCTGTGTGGTCCCATACCTTTGAAACGTCAATTCTTCAAGAACTATTCGGGAAGTCAAGTCCAATAAGGATTTTTAGGATTAGACAACTCCTTTACAAGGCACATTCCTCTAACCTAACCCTCAAATCCTCACCTCCTTAGCCTATAAATCTTTGTACCTTGCTTAAAGAGCAAGTAAGATCCATTCTTAACCCCCTTCTAGGAAAAGGATCAGTAAGGTCACTTCACATCCATTGGTTAATTCATCCTTCACAAGTGACTTTCTATATACTGTGTGTCCTCCCATTGGTGAAAGTTCGTAAATAATAGGGATTCTTAGCTGAGGTGATAGTGGGCTAAGCCTCCATTGTTGCCCATGACCTAACAATTGTCCCTTTAGGAGTCCATTTTATGTCCCCTGCTAGTTTGAGTGGTAACAGGGCCATAAGGAGTTAACCTTCCTCTCCCCTTGTCCACACTTTGGGTCGGGCCTAGATTGATGCCCCAGAGGTTGATGTAGGTAAAAAGAAAGTAAAAAGCATAATTTGGCCTCTCAATAGGAAATGCACTATAAAATGCAAAAGATGGCCGAGACATACAAATTTAGCACATGGGCAAAAGCCAAACATGAGCTCTAACCCCATCACTATGGCCATCGCTCTCGTTCCTAGGGTCCCCTGTATTGGCCCTCTACATCATTAATGGACCCATGATTATCCCAACCTCTAATGGGCGATGAACTTCCCGACCTTGAAGGCTATTCACTGCTACATCATTCACATCATGCTCTCATCCCTTGGAGCCTCAAGTATTTCTAAAAGAAAAATCAATAAAAGCAAAAAAACATATGAATAAGGGTGGAAAAACAAATGTCAGGGTAACTCATGTACAACAATTTCTCCTTCCTACATTCATATACCCATGTGTGGGCTTCCCTTATCTTAACTACCCTTGTATTATGGCATGTGGCTTGGAGCCTTCCTCTAATGCCCCACTTCGGTCCATCATTATATCACATGACACCTTCTGCTTGATGGATGTACCATGGACCTGTCACTCCCTTAGAGGTTGAAACCACCTAATAGGGTCCTTGGTTAACCCTCTTCTTGAACTTGGAGGCACATGTACACTTTAAAGCCCATTATGGAAGGGCATGCTACTATGAAGTGTCCACTCGGTTCCATGATTTGTAAGCTCATTTACTCAATTACACTGATGATTTGTCATGCTTGAACGTAAGGAGACACATTGGATCTTATGCGAGATTATAGGTGGGTCTTCTTGAGGTTTTGTCTCCCTGTGCGGGGGTCCAAGCCCTCCAAAGGGTCATATTAGTATTTGTAGGGTGTGCTTTGAGAGCCATTGGCCTCCACTATAACAGAGATCTGACAGCCACGACATGGGATCCTTCAGTACCATCCATTTTCTTGCTTCTGTTCCACCTATTTGATGATGATGATACACCTGGACCACCTTGCCCAAATGGCTACACACTTGGCAGTTGATCCAGGGCCCAGATGATGTTGTGTCTCACCATGGGAGACAAAGGGAGGGCTTGCATCATTGGTCCAACCCTTATAGATGGGATACAAGCTTGTTCGATCCACTTGGTGACCCGTGAGGATGTTTTTGTGCCCCCACAGTCACCTGGTAGCACCACAGGTCATTTGCTTGGAGATCAAGGGGGCACACCATTTATCGCTATAGTTGGAGCCCTTTCGCTCATTTGGGTACATGTTGGACTTCATTTTGGCCTTTCAATGGCCCTTCAACCTATTGCCTCTATCATTTTCGCCCTCTTTAGAGGCTTATTTTCATGTTATGGAGCTATCTTGGTGGGCTTGTCACCAAGTAATGTTATTTTGTACATTATTTTATTAGTTGGGGCATCATTAGGCCTAATTAGGCAAATCGAACCCTTAGAGGATGATATATATTGATGAGAGGATCATTTGATTCTCATCATCACTTGGATTTGTATCTCTTTTCTTTCTTGAGAATTTTGCTGTACCTATACCTATTTGAGAATCTTTGATGCATTTTGATGTTTGGATATCTATCATGTCCCTTCCTAAATTAATTTTGAACAAGATTGATTATTGCATGTTGGTGCCAATTTTGGAGATAGTGGGGCCCATTCGATTTTATTAGGAGATTAGACTTAAGAGAATTTATTCGTTGTGGTTAAGTTCCACGTGGGGGCCACACACTCTAGGGAAATACGCACTCCGTAGTTCGAATTGCATGGATGGGAAAATTTGATGGTTAAGTGAGGGCCCACGATGGAGGGAGAATTGGAGGGAAAAGTGCTCCATGAAATCTATATAAGGAAGGCAACTCTCCTCATTTCATTCATATTTTGGCATATCGAATTTCTCTTGGTTTCTCGAGCTACTTAGCCGAGTCACTTGTTGTTTAGCAAGAGTTCTTCAAGCGAAGAGCTCACCCTTTCCTTCGGGGGACTTCGAGTGTCACCCTAGAGAGGTTTTTCTTCAGTATTTTTGGGGGAGGATTTCATCGTGGTTTCCAATTGTTGCATTCATCTCCAAGTGGTGTGTATTTATGGAGGAAGAAGTGAAGGGAGGCTGAGTTTCTTTGTGGCATCTTGTAGAGGAGCTTTGGCCGGGAGGATTTCTAGAGAGGAGGCATAGGAGAATTGTTGTCATTTGGGAGAGTTTAGGAGCTGGAGGAGAGTGCTTCTCTATAGTGTGACTTTCGCACTTCCTAGGCCAGCACAAAGGCAACATTTGGTTTACACGTGGGAGGTAGAGTATCAATCTTTGAGGCTGAACTTTGCCAGGGAGCTAAGAGAAGCATTTGTGGAGGAGATTGCTTCATTTCCGGAGCTTGGGAGGAGGAATTTTCTTGTATTCCTCGCAGTTCTTATTCTTGAGCAGTTTGGAGGGTGTAGGGCATATTGGAGGCCGAATTGGGAGGTTGGATTTAGACCAAACCTTTCATGGCGTTTTGTGGGTTTTAGTCTAGGAGCTTGGGGCTGAAGTTATAGCATTTTTTGAGCAGTGGAGGTGGAGTTTCTTGCAGTTCTTTTCCAGCGAGCAGTGTAGTTTCTGGGACAACCCAAAGCATTATAGGAGTAATCATTTCCAATATTTGATATCATTGTCTTATCAACTGTATTTTGTCACACTTGTCATTATGGCAAGCCCAGTGCATTCCACCATACAATTGTACTTGCTCCATTGATTAATAAAAAGGCTCAGCTGGTTCTACTTCTGTAGTTTTTATGAGCATTTACTGATTATTGAAATTCTTTGTGTTGTAAATTGTTTTTACTTTGCATATCACTATTTATTTAATTTTGGAACATTACAGTGGTATTAGAGCTCAGATTTTGGCTCAGATGTGGGGAACTTTCGTATGAGTGAGGAGGACCGACAAAATATTACTTACAGGAGGCAGAGGTATCAGAGCAAGGAAAGAGAGTGGTATTAGAGCTCATATTTTGGCTCAGATGTGGGGAACTTTCCTATGAGTGAGGAGGATTGAAAAAATATTACTTACAGGAGGCAAAGTTATCGCCGCAAGGAAAGAGAGTTGGAAATTACTCCAGTCTCAGAGGATCATGGGAAGGCAATTGTAGCAGAAGATATGGGAGAGCCCAAGAGTGGGAAGGAAATGGCCTTTGATAGTCTCTTGAAGGCCTTGAGCGATCTGGCAAAGGGGTAGAAGGAAATGCTAGATGGGATTAAGATGTAGAATCGAGAGTTGAGCACTCACCAGGAGTTTGTATTTGGAGAGACCTCAAGGACCTCTCAACAACTTGATCACCTTTCACCTACTGCGCAACAACCATCTTCAAGTGAGGCAACTCAAGCCACTCTGCCTTCTTTCCTACCTGCGACGTAGGGTGAAACGAGTGGAGGAGAGGATCCATCTCTTATGGCAAAGCATATCAGGGAGTGGCAATCCATGGGAGCTGATTTTAAAGAGGCTCTATCTTCCAGAGTTTTTTGCCATCTCAAACAGAACGAGAGAGGGATGGGCTATGGAGGACATGGTACGCAAAACTATGAGTTGCATCGTTCCATTGGGAAGATGTATTTTCCTACCTATGATGGCACTACCAAGTGCACAACACGTGCTTGGGTAGAGACGCTGGACACATACTTCCAGCTCAACAGGATGACAGAAGTAGATGCCATCAAGATGGCCACATTGCACTTAGAGGGGGAGGCACACGTTTGGTTGTTTCATGGCTTGTCCACTCTGGGTCATGCCAACGTGACCTGCTATGAGGACTTCACGCTGAGAGTAGTGGAGCACTTTGATCGGAGGGATCCGGAGGCTCACTTCAGGGAGTTGACTCAACTCAGACAAATAGGGCATCTAGAGCATTATATTTCAGAGTTTTTGAGGGTCTCAGTCATGGTACTTGATTTTTTAGATGCAAGAAGAGTATACACAGAGCCATTGCAGGGACAGGTGAAGTCACGCAGAGCATATACTCTTCTGGAGGTAGTGTTTTGCACTTGAGATTTGCAAGGGGCCATCCCCAAGACCCGAGCTCCATTTCCTTCACGAACTCCCTACCCTCAGAAGGGAAGTGACACTAGAGTGTCCGTGGCACACAAAGCAGCCCAAGGGCGACGATAGTTCGATGACAAGACTAGGAGAGACCTCTGGAGGAGGAAGTTGTGTTTTACATGCTGAGAGCCCTAGGCACCAGGGCATCGCTGCACAGCGGGCAAGGCCCATTACATCAAGGTCTTCTTAGACAATGATCAAGAGGATGATGTGGAGTTGGAGCTTGGTGGAGGAGACAGTGAAGATCCAGGAGAGAGGGGACCACCATCACTACCACCACAGGGAGAAGCATCTTTTTCACCAGTCGGGGGAGTCCTAGCTTCTTTATGCAGGATTCCCAAATTTTTGAGCATGAGGATTAGAGGTACGATGCAAGGGTAGCGTGTCAAAGTGTTAGTAGACAGTGGGGCCACCCACAATTTTATTGTTGCTCAGATGGTCCAGAGGAGGGACATCACCACTGCAAAGTTTGAGGGGTTTTAACTCTGTTGACAGTGTTGGACCTGCCAACATGTAAGGGGATCTCCCCGGTAAGAAGTCCCAATTACACCTTAGACCGTTTGGTGTAGGAGTCCCAGCAGTGGGTTGTACGGTAATCCCTTGACCGCGATTTTGTACAGAGGCAAGTAAGATGTCTTTGTTGGTAGCAAGGGTGTGACAGCTACAGCAAGCCAAGGAAGGTGCATGAGAGGTTCTAACACACTAAGCGTGAGGTGAGTGCACCCCTTGGAAACTTGTAATAGTTTGTGGATTGGAAGGGAACACACGAGCGAAGTTGCATCACAAGCTGGAAAGCAGGTTAGTGAGCAATCCAAAGTGATGGTTAAACCAACAACACATTTCAGAAAGATTCATACATACTTATATAGAATAATCCATACATGCATGCGTAAGCAAACAAATACATATATCATTTATAGTAAACTAGATAGCATAAAATACAATATAACATATGCATGAAACATGTTGGCTCTATTATATTAAGTGTAAGTTCCAGTCATACAATATATCCTTGCCCAACCGCTAGTTCCAATAGTGGAATGTTACAACCATAACTGCCTACTCCAAAGAGATGTACTAGCTTTATATAGTGGAGAAGCCAAGGCTCGTTACAATATTGTCCAAGCTTTCTTTAAGATACTCCTATTGGAGCTTGGCTTACCAAAATCCTTTACAATGAGTTATGAGGTTTTATTTATAGCAAAGGGTGGGGTGACCCTTGAAATTCCCCTTTGTGACAGTTCATCTACCCTCATGACTCTTCATCTACTCTATGATTGTTACATCCAACTATTGACACTTGAACTTCCACTTGACACACGACGTTACATTACAATGCACATGTACTCATGTGAGACAAAATGGCTTGAGCAAGCCATGCAAGACATCACTGACACTCGGTCCGTTGTGGTGAGACCAAATCTTTGACATGCTTGTGACGGTGAAGGTGGTGAGCTGATGCCAAGCTTGGTCGTCTGTGATGGTGTGCATGCACCCCATGGTGACATCTTGCTTAAGCGAACTCTTACCTCTATTGCATCCGGGTGCATTGTTGTGGATCCTTCACCCAACTTGTCTGCTAGCATGCACATGGTCTTCTTGGTGCAACCCATGCATGCAAGTCTGTTTTTTTCGGTGCCAGAAGGAACCGATCAACTCAGCTACACATGCAAGAGGCAGCTCAACTGCTGGGTGAAAATGCGCGTTTCTGGCTGGGAGTTGGGCTCGCTGCTCAGACGATTTGCGCAATTTCTGGGCAGAGAAGATGACTGCTGCCCAGATTTGTGCAAATTATGGGTTGAGCAGCCCAGCTGGGAAGGATTGCACAATTTTGTGGGTGAATCTTGCTCAGCAAAATTGCACAATTCTGAGGCCCAGCAGGCTACCAGTCAAGATTGCGCAATTTTCGGAGGGAAGGCTAGTTTCACTCTAGATTTGCACAAATTCTTGAAGGATTTGCTCAACTTGCTGTTGGACCATGTCCGGATGAACAACCTGTGAGGCGGATGCATCAAGGTTTGATCGACGGATTGTCTTTCTGCAGGAAAGTCACTAGAGCTTGTGTACTTGACAAAGAAAGACATGTTGCTATGAAGGTTGGTAGGGAGGCTCCAAAACGAAGCTAAGGAAAAATTTTGGAGGGTGGTTGTAGCCGCTACAACACTTGGCGACACACTGGTAGAACTCCAGCTCTCTGAATAGACCTTGTTCGTGAAAAGCAAGTCTAACGCCTCCGAAAGTATTGTTCAGTTCTCAACTTGTGTTGGTTTCACACTAAATTGATTGTAAATGTAGCATCTACCACACTCTTGGTCGATTGACACACATTCCAAGCGAAGTCAACACAGTTGTTTCGATTGGGGTTGAGGGTTATATTGGTGCACAAGCAGTATAGTCGTCAGAGTCTTAGTTTCATCTCTGGTGTTGCTCTGCTGCAAACAATCCTGAATAGTACCCCAACGGAGTCACATAGGAACACAAGCATGTCTCTGTTGCCAGTGAGCCTGGTCAGTACCCCGATGGAGTTACTTGCATCATAGGAAGCCTTTCTCTTCTTTCACCTTATTCATTATTTTTTCACTTTTTCATTTTTTCATTTTTCATATTCATAATTGTGCATAGCACTTATTCATTTTAGAGGTGGAAGCGGGATCCTGACTTATTGAGAGCAGAAGAGGTTGTTCCTGTAGAGAATTAGTTTATTATACCTTTGACGTGCCTGTTAAGGTTTCCCCCTCACCTTACTCTACTTGACTGAGCTGACAAGGATCAACCCAAAAACAACTGGCTAGAGTAGGTGATACTAGTGAACACGCAAGCGTTGTGTTTTCACCAAGGTTCACTTTGAACAGTATGTATTTTCCATTGATGTATCATGGACTGAAAACAACAAGTTCTTACATAAGAGAGCGGACAATGGATAACCAAATGTTGATAGTTGTACAAGTCCTCTCGTACTTTACCCAACTTGTTTCAAGAGTCATACATTGTTTCATGTGAAACTATCCTACGAACAAAACAAGCAAACAAACAACAAAGCAAAGTAGAAAGAAGTGAAAGCAAAGAGAGTAATCAAACAAGCAAGCAAGTGAACAAACCAATAAAGCAAGTAAGCAAACAAGCATGCAAGAAAACAGACTGAAAGAAAACACTAATCCTACTCCTAAGCTAACGGTGCATGGGGCATCTCACGTGAAGTGATACTTCCAAAGCAACGAATGGCGCATTGGTTGACCCATGTTGGTGAAAAGGCATGGTTCGCGAACAAGACAACTATGCGAACTAGCAAACAAGAAAGATACAATAGTGAACACAAACACACTCTGAGTTTACAAGAAAATACAGAATAGAGATGAGTGAAAGTGCATGACATGCACTCTGTGGAGTTGCCATGGTGCTATGCTACACTGCATGTAGACATTGAGTGTGTGCATTCTCTTGACTATGACACACAAGAAAACATGAGAAAGGTAGACCACTTATGTTTTGCATGTGTGCTTTTTGTGTAAGATTCCTCCAACGCATGAGCGATGGGATCGTGAAGTTCGAGTGGAGGAAGCGAAATCTGGTTGTTTGGTTGATCTTCAATGCAAAACAGAGAGTGATGAGGAGCCTTAAGTGTTTCAACAATTTCTTGGACGAAAGTGAAACCAACCTCAGGACAGTGAAGGCCTGACATAACCATCAACTCGAGCTAAAGTGCCTCGACCGTCTGCGGGGTTTCGACTTCGTTGACAGATAGATCATTGTAGACCAGTGCCTTCGATAGATTAACAACGATTGAATCAACATTGTGATTGGATGAGGAAGTGAATAGTTCACGACAATCGAGATAAGAAAATTCAGGATGTTGGTTGACATCCTCATGATTTGATGAATCGGGCAGAGGGTAGATGAGAAGCAAAGATGTTCACCCTCTATGTAATCAGGAAATATAGATGACAGATGGGATGGATTTTCTGAGGAAGATGTGTCCTTTCCGCACTGTAATGATAGACTGACATTCGGCGTGTCCTATGAATGATTATAAGTAGAAACCTCCAAAAATGGGTTTTCACAGGGGAAATCAGCAGTGGCAGAATCACAAGGGATGTCAAGATGAAGCTGATGAGGCATGGTTGGAAGGGAGTCATCCTTCACTGCGAGTTCTTCTTTAGATTCCCGCACACACTCATCATGAATGATGGCACAGTTTGGCTACATAACACCAACTCCGTCGACAACTTGATCCTCGTTCACAACAGGTGAGGAGTCCATAATGGAAGAACACAAGACAATACAATTCGGAGGACCAACAGAACGCAAGGACGGAGGTCGAGGGAACGAATCCACATGGCAACCAACAGGCTTGCAAGCCAAATCTGCATAGATATCAAGATCGGGTGGGGTGGGAGGATGTGACAGTTCAACAGAGGTATGTGCATGATCTTCCACATCACTACGTGGTGGTGGAGCTGTTTGATAAGGTGAAGGGGGACAGTCACTTGTGACAACGACTGTGCCTGCTCGTGACTGAGCAGTTCCATCACTAGAGTATGAGCAGGATTTGAGTGATTTCAAGAATTGTGGATTTTCACTTATGTAAAGAAGATACTCAAATATCCCATCGAGAAATTCCCAATCAATATCATCTTCGGGGAATCGGTATGCAAGATTACAAAAGCGTGTGTGAAACTGTTCAACGGATTCATTAGGTGCCTTTCGTAATTTCAAAATTTATTTGTTGAGTGCTTTATGGTCAAAGTGATTGAAGGCACTATCTATCTCTGCGACCAGATGAGCAAGAGAATGAATAGATTTTTCAGGCAGCGTGGCACACTAGTGCATTGGGTGCCCTCGAAGCGTGTAGAAAAACAATGTGCAGCTCATGTATTCTTCAAAGAATCCATGTCTTTTGCATAAGCCTACAACGTTGACCGCGTGCCTAACCAAGGCTACGTGGCCTCCGCCATCATATTTTTTATCAAACAAGTTATTCGAGAGCTTTTCTGAGATGATGAAATCATTTCCATAATACACGCACTCCGAAAGAGAAACTCGGTAGTTAGTCATGATAGATATGTAGAGATTCAAAAAAAATGTGAGGACTCAGCCTGTCATCTGGTCCTCCTTCTAGCACCAAAATGTTGACATTGTTGGACCTGCCAACATGTAAGGGGATCTCCCCGGTAAGAAGTCCCAATTAGACCTCAGACCGTTTAGTGTAGGAGTCCCAACAGTGGGTCGTACAGTAATGCCTTGACCGCAATTTCGCACAGAGGAAATTAAGATTTCTCTATTTGTAGCAAGGGTGTGATAGCTACAACAAGCCAACAAAGGTGCATGACAGGTTCTAACACACTAAGCGTGAGGTGAGTGTGCCCCTTGGAAACCTATAATAGCATGCGGCTTGGAAGGGAACACACAAGAGAACATGCATCACAAGCAGGAAAGCAGGTTAGCAAGCAATCCAAAGTGATGGTTAAACCAACATCACATTTCAGAAAGATTCATACATACTTATACAGAATAGTCCATACATGCACGTAAGCAAACAAATACATATATCATTTAGAGTAAACCAGATAGCATAGAATACAATATAAAATATGCATGAAACGTGCTAGCTCTGGTATATTAAGTGTAAGTTCCAGTGATACAATACATCCATGTCCAATGACTAGTTCCAATAGTTGAATGTTACAGCCACAACAGCCTGCTCCTCTAAAGAGATGTACTAGCTCTGCTCAGTGGAGAAGCCAAGGCTTGTTATAATATTGTCCAAGCTTTCTCTAAGATACTCCTATCGAATCTTGGCTTACCAAAAGCCTTTACAATGTGTTATGAGGTTTTATTTATAGCAAAAGGTGGGGTGGCACTTGAAATTTCCCTCTGTGACAGTTCATCTACCCTCATGACTCTTCATCTACTCTATGACTATTACATCCAACTATTGACACTTGAACTTCCACTGGACACGGCGTTACATTACAATGCACATGTGCTCATGTGAGAAAAAATATCTTGAGCAAGCCATGCAAGACATCACTGACACTAAGGCCATTGTGGTGAGATCAACTCTTTGACATGCTTTTTATGGTGAAGGTGGTGAGCTAATGCCAAGCTTGGTCATTTGTGATGGTGTGCATGCACCCCATAGTGACATCTTGTTGAAGTGAACTCTTGCCCCTGTTGCATCCAGGTGCATTGGTGTGGCTCCTTCATCCAACTCGTCTGTTAGCATGGGCATGGTCTTCTTGTGCAACCAAAACGGCAACAAATTAATGAATAGTGTCCGTGTTGATCTGCCAGTGTGTGTTGGTGATCATGCGCATCAATTTTCAACTACATGCTTAGCTCCAGTCGGACTTGCTTCTTGTCTTCGCCTTGGTGAGTAAGCTGAATGGGTTGGATCGCATGCGTGTGCATAATGACATGCATGTTGCTGAATCACTTGCATTCAATCAATAACACTGCTCACCATGTCTTCTTCGTGTCAGCTGATGGGATGGATCTATAACTTGTATGGGCGCAGTTTCATCTGTGAGTGCATGTTGCGCTCTCTGCTGTTCCCAGTCCTACTACAACTCATCTGCTTGTCTATGCAGCTCATGTTCTTCCTTGAGTTGTTTCTTCAACACATGCAACTCCTTCTTTGTTCCATTCTCTGTCTTCGTGCGATCTCGCCGTCACCTCATAGCCCGAGTCTCCAAAGTACACAAGCTCCAGTGATTTTCTTGTAGAAAGACAGTTTGTCGATCAAACCTTGATGCATTCCCCTCACAGGATGTTGAAAAGTAGAGAATGACAAAACAAGCTCTCACACACGTAATACACAAGATATGCTCTCTGGGAAACCCTTTCGGGAGAAAACGCAGCTGGAAGGTGAGGTCACTTCGCTCTCTCTCTGTCTGGAAATATGGCTACAAATACAAAGAAGTAATATTTGTGGCCCGTGGGCTGCTACAGTGCATAGATCCTCTCTGTGTGCTCTACCTCCTACCTCTCCTAGCTATCTTTGCTCAACTATGGAACAAAATGCTCTCGAAAGAATGGAATGCCTCTTCCTCCTAGTGGCCCAGTTATAACACAACCCGATAGCCTGCTAGTGGTTAGGTTTGACTACATCAACTCTTAACTAGAGTTACAAAATCAACTCTGTTGGGTGCAAGAATTGCACTGAAGCAAACTACTCAACACTTAATTGTCAACCCAGGGGTTTTGTAAACTTAGATACGAAGCACAGGCAATGCCAGAAGTGGTATGAAATTTTCCTATTCTTAATCCTACTTCTTAAATGAAATGTTGCAGAATTAGACATAAAACAATCTTAAAGACAATCGGCATCAAAGCAATTCTAGTGCTGGAATGTAAAAGAATAATTTGCAAGGAAATAAAGTAAAGGAACTCTCACACAACTGGAAGCAATCTTAAATGCTGAAATGAAATACTATGTTTATCTTTAGTATAGATGGCTAACAGTTTAACAAGTGGGCCCTTGCAAAGATCTGTTTCCCAATTGATCTTCCTTCTACACCAAGCAACCTGTTCTTTTACTATTGCAATCTGCTTGCACTAGTGCAGGTACAGTTCTTATGTGATAAAGTATATTTTACCTTCTTTACTTAAGACTTGTGTCTTTATGGAGGTGATCTAAGCCTCAAGGTTTAGAGCACTCTATTCCTGTGACAAGAGACCAACTCTTGCACCAGAAAAAAGCTTCCTTCACCAAAGTTTCCAGTTTACTTTCGAAAGAATTAAAAGACGTGTCGAAAAGAATTGAAATTGCAAGCTAAATTCTAAGATAAATTACATGTGAAAAAGAATGCTTTAATTAACTGAAGTTTGCAATGAAAGTAAACTTCCTAAAGCAAAAACAATTCGAAATAATCAAGCAATAATCAAAATAATTTGCATGCATCAACTAACTTTCGACATTCACTTATAACATTTCTGTTGCTTTTTCTCAAGTCATAAACTGCAAGTATAAAGTATGGTGTTTGTAATAACGTTCTTTCTTAATTCATGTAAAGATCCTTTAGAAGTATAATTCTTATCATTGAGAATGATTACTTGAATTGACAATATGTTTGCTTGCAGGAATAAATGAAATTATAAGCAGGAAAAGGAATGTAACACTTGCTGTAAAGTAAAATCAGAGTGTAGGAAACTACATGCACTGGTACAAGAAGAATATTCCTACACGACCCGAGGGGAAGCAAACTAAGACAAAAATTGCAAGAATGAAATTGCAAGAAAGTAATTTGCAGGAAAGAAATTGCAAAAAAGAAATGAACTTAATTAAACTTCCAAACTACGGATCCATTCATGCTTGACTATGAAATGAATTTAACTCGGAACTCTGAAATAAACATAAGAGAAATCAAAGCCATGCAACTGCAAATGAATAAATGTTCACACAGACTTTTTAAATGGTGAAAGCACAAGGGTAAACGAGTTGGGTTGGCTGGGCCCTAGCCAACTAGCATTTCCCGTTTAAGAAACGAAACGATTTAGCACTTAATCATGCATGAAATAGAAATTAAAGACAACGTGAAGAAAACATGATGCATTTTTTGTATTTACTTTATCAACAAATATACATGATAGTGTGAGTCCAGCCCAGAACCGAAGGTGATACAAAATTATAAAGTAAACAAAATTACAACTCAGAGATCACTAGCTTGGCTCTACCTACAGTCTACATTATATACAGTCTCTTGGCCTTAGCCATATTCTGCTAAATACAGTCATTTCCTATTGAAGCCTTTCGGCCGAATGGACTAACAAACAACATTGCAAAACCAGTTGATGGTTATAATAAGGCATGAACTTTGTTGGTCATAGACCATATTCTTGGCAAGCATCCTTGACTATACGCCACCAATCTCCATCCTCAGATAGTCTGCAACTGAACTAGGAGTCGTGGATCAAAAACGCCCGCGTGGAATATCACGGAGATCACGGAGCAAGTCGTTAGCGATGAGGAATCTGCCTGCACTAATCACGCTAAATAATGATTAACACTTAGTTCTTCAATTATTTTTAGGAAAGTTAAACATAAGTTACAAGAGATACTAAAAGGTATGAAATCTATGTAAAGTAATTAATAAAGCACTTAATAAATTTCAATTATGAAATACGAAGTATATGTAAGAATAGCTGATTATCTTGGACTAGTTCAGGAATGATAGGATTAAATATAGATAAAAAAGAGGTTAAGGCTTATGGGAATAGGGTAAGAATAGAGAAATTTGGGACACCAACATCCTCCCATCCCTAAGTTGTTGTGTGTCCTCACACAACATTTTACCTTTTGCAAAAAATCTTCAAAAGTGGGTGGCCAGCTCTCAATCCTGTACTTCAATACTTATCCCTGCTTTCACTACCTTTGGCTTTTTACCTTAGGCTTCTTTTAGTTGATTAGTCACCTTCTTGAGGCATTTGTAGCACTTGGAAGCCCGATACTTCCATACTTTCACTTGTTGTTTCTGCTTCTTGACTTATGCAAGCAGCCCTACCTCGCCTTATTTTTGTTAATATTTCTCCTTCATGACCTAGTTCAAAGCCTCCAGGTCATGAACTTGCTGCTCTAATTCCACTATTCAGTTGTTGAGGTAGAGGGTATAGGGCTTTGTGCTCAGATCCTCTGGTGTAAATACCTTCTCTGCAATGGAATCAAAGCAAGTCTCGTCATTGTTGAGATTAAGGTCATCCAGTGTTTGCATTATGACATCGCCAAAAGTTTCTACGCCCAGGGTTTCCTTATCGCCGAGGGTTTTGATGCCCTCCACAACCTTCGTGCCAAGGGTTTCAGTACCTTGTGCACTTAACTCCACAAGGTTTTTAATGCCTTTTTCTTCCAATTCTTCAGGGGATTCAGTACCCTGTTTATTTAAACTAGTAGGGGCTTCAGTACCCTGTTCATCAAAAACATTGAGGGTTTTGATGTGTTGTTCATTGATATTGTCGAGGGTCTCCATGTGTTGTGCCTATCATCCTCGTGACCCTCTACCTAAACTTCTTTTGCAGTCGATGTCATCTTCTTCTTTCTTAATTTGTGAGCAAGGGTATACAACAATATTTCGTCTTCCTTTTCCACATTCTCTTCATTTACCATGGTGAGGGCCACTGCATCTGCAAGCACTGAAAGGTTATTGTCTTTAGGCGAAACCTGAGGTGGTTCATCAATCACAATCGGAGAGCTTGACTAATATTGATTCGTCCCTTGAGAGACAGTCTTCTTCTTTGTCGAGGTTCTAATTTTTCTTTTCTTTTCCGAGGGCGGAGTGTCTTTGACTGACTTCTTTTCTGCTTGCACCGGCGTGCTTTTACCCTTTTTCTTGGTAGGGGATGGTGTCTTTGCCTTCCTTTTCTTGTTGTACTCGTGCCAACAGAATTCCCTACACTCCTCACTCGAAACTCCTTCAAGAATGCCTTTCAGGTCACTCCCTTCTCTTCCAACACTTTCTTGATGAGGATTGTGATAATCCCATGATGATATAGCTTATATGTGCCTTGGCTTGCGTTCCCACTCTGCACACCTTTCGCCATTTTCTCGAGACTTCGGAGCAAGTAGTAAGGAAAATTAATAAGTTTCCCCTACTCAAAGTGCAACAACAATCTCATGTGGTACATGAACGCTAATGTGTAACATCCCTCGCAGGTCACAAATTTCTATAGTATGTACAGGTGGTCTTGCCATTTTTGAAGCATGGCAGTCTTCAGATGCAGATACGTATCATCCTGCTATGGGCGAGCAATAATGATTGGATGTGGAAGAGGCTTATGCGGCGGCGATGTAATGGTCATAATGATCAGGTTAGGAGGTAAGACAATGATGAACAAGTGATGGGAGATTGGTTCGAAGAGAGGTGAGTTATGAGTTTTCGGACAACCTGTACTATCCCACGATCTACCTCATAATTCAATTAAGACATATTTCAGTACCCATTAAAAAATTATATTTCAGAACCCAATATATCTTGTACTTTAAAAATTTTCCTAAGTCAGTAAATGATAAAACGAAGTATCAATTAAAATATATAAATGCTATGATCTATCAGTGCAGGAATCACTCATGTATAGAGTAATAAAATTCCATAATCATCCTTCATAAGACGCTCCTGTAATGTGTAAAATTTGTTTTACACTTGCTTCCATAGTCGGCCACGCTCCCGAACTGATCCTTATTGCACTGCATCGTGCTTGCACTGCGCATCTTGCACCAGGGATTTTACCAAAATAACAATTCTGATAGAACACAATTCTGTAGCTGGAAAAAAAAATTGCCTCAATATACAAGAAAAGTTTTAATCGCCATCCTTTGGTGTTTGATGAGCATGCCTTCTGGATTGACTGCATCAAATTTTGCAATCAATTTATGAGGGAATAAAGAAGTGGGAAAGGGGTGATTTTCAGAATGGGAAGTAACATTACTTAGGGATTCCAAGAGCAATATCACCAAGGGGGATAAACGAGAATGGGATGTAGAAAAAATTCAAGGGAAATAAGGGGATTTTACGAGATCAGGTAAGGGTAGTTTTCTTTAGAAGAAAGAGGAGGGTAATTCATTGGGGATTTAGAAAAAGAAAAATAGTGGGAATTACGACCCTCAAGCCTCTTATACTTTTCTTGTTGACAATTCAACGACCGAGATTAAGTCCCTAATCAGCGGCTAAGATTAGATCTGGCTTGATCTATGACTTTTGGACCATTCTAACTTAGTTTTATAGTAATTCACATTAATATTTTATTTTCCCCAAGTTTAGACTTAGGGACTTTATTAAAAATATTAATTATTTTAATATCTCCCAAACTAGTTAGATTTTTCCCAAACCATTTCTGGGTATTAGAGATCTCATGTGCTTTAGCCTCTCCACCATTTTTTGTGTCTATATCACATCTGATGCTACCCCAAATCAACAACAAATTGTAAGGCAACAAGAAAAGTTATTGAATGTACTCATCCACACATCTTTTTGTCTGGATGCGTGGTTCACACATTGAACCTTTTGATGCATGATACTGTGAAGCATAAAGAATGTGGGTGGATTAATGAGCTTTACAGGAGAGGGAAGCAACTTTTTAAATTCATCACAGGGCATACAAGGGTAAACTACTTCTATGGCACTTACTCCAAGTTGCAGTTGCTTAAACTTGCAAAAACAAGATTTGCCAGTTATTACCTTACCTTTAGGCAGTTAGTGAAGGTGAGACAAGCTTAACTAATATGGTGTGCGCTAAATCATGGTAGGAAATTAACACTGATAGAGACGGTGCTAATGTAGCCTATGAAACTATTCTTGACATGTACTTTTGGTCACAGGTTAAATATGTTTTGCAATTCACCAAACCAGTTTATTACATGATCAAGTTTGGAGATTCAGATCGACTAATAATTGGGGAGGTTTATGAGCAAATGGATAGCATGTTGGGGTAGATTAAAGACATTGTTGAGCCTAGAGATATCACCTTGTACAATTATATTCGTGTAAAGGTGGAAAATCGATGGGAAATGCTAAATGTTCCATTGCATGCATTAGCATATGTTTTGACACCTAAATACTATCATCCATCATGGCTTTCAACACCAGCACCTTGGGGGGAGCAGGAGAAAACCATGCCAACATCAAGAGGTTCACAAAAAATATATGGTTGCATTGATTAAATTAGTCCCTGATGAGGAGGAGGCTAACATAGTACGGAGACAGTTGAGAAACTATACTCTTAGCACTGGTCCATTTGGGAGCATGCATGCAATTAGAGATCGAAAGACTTTTAATTCTCTTGAGTGGTGGAACATGCATGGAGGTTCTACTCCACTTCTACAGAGTTTGGCATTGTGGATGCTATCACAGGTGGTAAACATTGGTTCTGCAAAGAGGTGTTGGAGCTCTTATTCTTTCATCCACAATGTTAAAAGGAACAGGTTGAGTTTAGATCGAGCAGAGAGCTTGGTTTATGTTCATTACAACTTGCCATTGTTGTCCCATTACTATGATGATGCAAAGACTAATAAAGACCTTAAGGTTTGCGACAGGAATCCAAAGTAGCCCAATTTGGAGGATGGAGTGTTGCGATTAGAGCAATTAGAGGATGCTCTTATCCAGGTATGTCCATTGTGGTATGAATTTTGCTTATAAAGCATTTCTCTAATTCCTATTTTTAATTTTTTTGTTAACTAGTGGT
The DNA here is from genome assembly GCA_000404065.3 of Pinus taeda. Classification (NCBI taxonomy): domain Eukaryota; kingdom Viridiplantae; phylum Streptophyta; class Pinopsida; order Pinales; family Pinaceae; genus Pinus; species Pinus taeda. The sequence goes on from APFE030588721.1 coordinate 84,059, forward strand.
CTTTATTGGTATGAATTTTTTGAGCAATTCCAGGATGATGATGATTGAGTTGATGGTTCCCAGGCTCCATGCTTCAACACCAACAACAGGGGGTTCGTCTTCATAAGTGGTAGTGTCACAACTTCCATAGGCACCATCTTCTTCATTGCCACCACGTGGAGGCCTACCGCCACGTTCTCTTCGAAGGAGGAGAGATTAGTAGATATATTCACAATTTACTACATTTGTCATAGATTAATCATTAGACTTGTAGGCTTGTTGTGAATTTGAACCTTTTTGTGTTGGCAATGACCAAGTGACCTATTTTGTAAACATTATTATTTGAATTTTGGACATGACAAATGTTGACAATTTCTCACTTGGTAGATAAATCATAATATTATCTATGTTTTATGTTTTATAATATGCTTAAATGTTTTATGTTTTATAAAATGCTAAAAAATTTGATGTATGTTTGTAATTGCTAGAATATAGATGGTTGAAGCTTGAATAATTAATCATTGATGTACAATGGAATCATGGATGCCATATCTATCTTGATTTATGTAAAAATATGCATGTTTTTCATGTCTTCTACAACTAATATTTGGTATTGGGATGTTTGGTTTTGAAATATAAATGCATATATCTATATATATATATATATATATATATATATATATATAGATATAGATATGGTAGATACTTCTGAGACGCTTCACTTCCTAGATTTTTGGAAAATGACGCTTCCGCATCCCCGCTTCCAAAAAATGTCCCTGTTTCGTCCCCGCTTCATGCAACATTGATCAAAATACCTCTCAACATATTTGTGATAAATGAATAATCTTGAAGGAAGATCTCTGAAATTACTCGGCCCCCGTGCAGAAGCGTTGCATCAAACGAAAGGGTTAGAGAAGTCAGGGTTTCGTTGTATTTTTGAGCTATCTTTTGTTTGATTGGGGAGACCTCTTTTGTAGCACATGACTTATATTGCAGCGCGAAAAATTCTGGGCACATAAAGCACTGGAAATGTGAGGGTTTCCTAGGTCCCATGACAGCGTGTCATTTCTGAGGCCCTTTGAGTCCTAGTTTGTGGCAAAACCTGGAGTTGAAATGATCTAGCGGAGAGTTATCTATGGTTGATTTTATTTAGACTGTTTGGGGTCCGAAGTTAGCTGTGTCTTAGGTCAGTATTATTGGGCAGGAGGCTGAGGTCAAGAGGACAAAATAGGACTGTGTTTGAAGGCTGGTTGGGTTGATTTGAGGGAGGCCGAGAGCTAGAGTTGTTTCCATGGCAACGTTGAGGTGACAAGGCTCCATGAGACAACATGGCTTAAGGAGGAACAATGTTGGCATATCACTTTATTGCAGACAGTGCCACCATTTGGAATCTTTAATCATCAAAATAAATTCATGCGAAGTTGTTTAAGCTCAAAGAACCAAACTATTACATTGCAAAGGTCAATGTGTCTTAAAGATATACATACCTGTTCAGTACTTGATTGAAGTTGATATTCATCAAGGCTACAAACAATATTCATACACAACAACTTGATGTAATAACACCTACGTTACAAGAATCATGACAGTAAACGTTGCTGAAAGATAGAACCACAATTGTCACATGTAAAAACATTCAAGGATCACTGCAGCAAGCAAGGACCACACATTAACAAGGGTAAGTCTGCTACAACAAGGTATGTCCATTCAGTCTTTATATTTTGAATTTTGAATCTCTCTGACAAATGTTTTGCAGGATAGTGTAAGTATTTTGTTTGTGTATTGGTTTGGGTCTTGTTTGTTAATGCATGTGCAGGAAGGAGGACACTCTAGGACAACTTGGACAAGGAGGACACTCTAGGACAACTTGGACACATACTAGATGAACGTGCAGTGCCAAGATACAATCATGTGAAGCAAGCACAACAGTACATCAGCAACTGCAAGTGATCTAATAAGTAGTGTCAAGCGTTAGGTCTTATCAAAGGTTCATTATTGAAAAGGATCATCATTATAAAAGAGTCATCACTGAAAGAGTCATTATTGTAAAAGAGTCAATCTGCCTAGAGTTGAAAAGGCATTGTTGGGAGGTAAAGGAGTCATTGTTGGATGATGTCATGGTTGGGTTGCAGGTCATAGTGTGATTGGGTTTTTGTTCAAGTACAAGAAAATCATTATAAATCATATTGTATCGTGGATCATTGTCCCTTGTACAGGAATCCACACTCTTGTCTCATTTTTTGTCATTATAGGGTAGCAGGGAGGTGCTAGGCTGGTGCATGAAGTCACCTATAGGTTGGAGCCTGTGAACACTTTAGGGTGGTAGGTTGGTCTATGGTGTTTGGGCATCCTTTCAGTTGACTACTAAAGAAACTAGGGTGTAGGGGCGTTCTTCCAGCGGGAGTTGGAGAAGAATGTTTTTCTAGAATTCTAGGAAGTTGTAACTTTCATTTCAGTTGGGGCTGAAGATTAAAGAATTTATTAGAAAAGTGTTCGGTGATTTTTGACTCAGAGGGGTTTTTTCACCTAAAATTATTGTGCCTGTTGTGTTTTATTATTTATTGTTGTTACTGGATAAACATTAATAATAATTGAAGATTAACTAATGCTCTGAAAATAGTTAAGAGTGTTAAGTGCTAAGGAATACTAATTCACCCCCTCCCTCTCAATATTTCCAACAATTGGTATGAGAGCTTGGTTCCTTCAATAGCAGTCTAACAACTGGAAAGAGATTGTGGAGTATACTAAGAATATAGTTGCTTTGTTCAATGAAAATAACTATGAACTTTGGAGTGGAAGAATGCAAGTTCATTTGCTAGCGCAAGGATACGAATTATGGGAAATCATTGAAAAAGGCTTCACACCGACCTAGGATGAACAAGGTAAGAAAAATATGGTACGTGATGCAAAGGCTAAAGATCTTATTATTAGTGGGCTTATAAAATTTGTTTATCTTAAGGTATTGAGTTTCCAAAATGCTAAAGATGTATGGGGCAAGCTTCAGAATATATATGCAGGTGACTCAAAGCTGAAAGAAGCAAAGCTTCAAATTTACTGGGAAAAATTTAAGCAACTCAAAATGAAGGAAGATGAAAATATTACTGCATACTTTCATCTTGTTGATGAAACAACGAATACATTGGAAGGTTTGGGAGAACTTGTTGACACAAAAATTGGTGTCCAAAAGATCCTCAGAACCTTGCCTGCAAGAATCATCCCAAAGGTATCTGTCTTGGAATATAGATCATATCTGACCAATGTCAGCATAGATGAATTGCATGGAATTCTTACGACATATGAAATGAGGATTGAAAGAGGATGGCACGTCTCACTTAAAAACAACATTTTCCGCATCCAAGAAGACTAGTAAGGATAAGCAGATTTCGAAAGCCATAACTTGCAGTTGTAAGGATGTAGAAAAGGAAGAAGATGAAGAATTTTTAGATAGAGAATTTGCCTACTTCACACGAAAGTTGAGAACAGGTATGGGGAAATTCAAAGGTAAAATTACATTGATATGTTTTGATTGTGGTGAGGTTGGGCATTTTGCAGCCAAGTGTCCTCACAAAAATGAGGTTGTTACAAAAGGAAAGAAAGGTCATAGGAAGTTAAACAAGCAAGGCAAGAAGAAATGGTTTAAGAAGATTTTCTTCTCCAATGAAGATAGCTCCTTATCAGATGAAGGCAATGATAGTGAAGAAGAAATCAAAGAAAGAGTATTGTTTATGGCCAAGCACAATAAGCAAGAGGCATCTGACGAAGAAGGAGACGAAGAAGAAGAGATGACCGAGGTCGAATTCCAAAACGAAGTGATCAGGATTATCAAAGAACTCAAGGCTGAGAAGAAGCATGTCAACTCTCTTGAAGATGAATTAAAGACAAAACGGGAAGGTCCTAAATCTTAAAATCAAGGTCGAAGAATACAAACGAATTGAAGAATCGCTCAGGAAAGAATTAAATGATAGCAACAAGAAAAAAGAAGCATTGGAAGCTGAAATAGTTTCTCTACGAAAGGAAGTAAAAAATGGAAAAAATATGCCAATAGCTCAAAGGAATTGGAAGAACTCAACAGCAATCAACGATCATGTAGTGACAAAACTGGTCTCGGTTATAAGAAAAATCCGAAAAGGAGTCAAGGCCTTCTATGACAACAAAAGAAGATGGATATGCAAAATCTACCAAGTCGGTAGACCTCATAGCTAAATCAAGAGATCAAGACTCGCAGGAAGAACCATGGAAGGCAATTCCCCGAAGAAGAATTTCTCCCAAGTATCAACCTATCTTTTATGGTCATTGTTATTCATGTGGAAGGTTTGGACATAGAGCTATAGAATGTCGCACGTATGTTTGGAATGAATATAGTTCTGGGAGATCAGAAATGGATATTCTAGAACTCAACAGAATATAAACAGATTTGATCATTTAAGAGATGATGTCGAATGTTACAAATGTAACAATTTTGTGAAATCAGGAAAGTCAAATTTGGTAAAATTGTGGGTACAGCAAGCAGAGCTCCAAATGACATATATATTTTGGATGAGACTCCTAAAGGTTGCTTTTTGGCAAAAGAATATGAAAGTTGGTTATGGCACAAATGAATGGGACATATAAATTTTGACAATTTGGTCAGGATCAACGAAAAGGAAGTAGTAATAAAAATGCCGAAAATTTCAAAACCTACCAATACGATATGTGAATCTTGTCGGCACGACAAACAAACAAAGATTGAGTTCAAGACATAAGAACACTTTGCATCACGTCCATTGGAATTAATACACACTGATCTATGTGGTCCTATGAGAACAAAAGGTTTAGACGGTGAATTATACTTTATGCTAATGATAGATGATTACACCAGAATGACAGTCGTTAACTTCTTAAAGAAAAAGTCTGAGGCATTCGAGTGTTTTATAATCTACAAGGAATTGGTTGAAAATGAAATTGATTTGAAGATCAAATGTCTGAGATCAGATAATGGCAAAGAATCCACTTCCAAGGCATTTCAGCAGTACTTTGAGGAAAATGGAATAAAAAGGAAATTCTCAAGAGCAAGGACACCACAACAAAATGGAGTTGTCGAAAGAAAAAACAGAACTGTATAGGAAATGGCCAGAACAATGCTAAGTGACTCAAAATTAGATGATAAATTATGGGTTCAAGCAATCGATACAGTCGTATTCATTATAAACAGAGGTCTGCTCAGGAATAATTGTAACATGACTTCATACGAATTATGGAAAGGAAGACCGACTAATGTAAAATACTTCAAAATATTTGGAAGCAAATGCTACACCAAAAGAGAAGATAAAAAATTAGGCAAGTTCGATTCTCGTGTTGACGAAGGTATTTTCGTCGGTTATTCACGCAAAAGGAAGGCTTATATACGCTACAATCTAAGGCAAAAACAAATAGTGGAAAGCATAAATGTTACTTTTGACGAAGACTGTGTTCTAAAGGATAATGATGAGATCGTCTCTTCAAGCAAATCTAATGGATTTGGGGTAGAATCTGTGAAGGATGAAGAAGAAGCTCCAGAACAAGACCAATCAAATAAGGAAGCAACAGTCAACCAAGAGGAAATAAGAAATGATCAGCAGGATGTACGAGAAACTTCTCCAAAAGTTTTAAAAGAATGGTATCAAAAGAATCATCCATCTAACTAGATCACCGGTAACATAAATGAAGGAATTGGAACCATAAGAAGTCGACAACTTCGTTCACCACAACAAGCTCACTTTGCTCTTTTAGTGACTTTTGAGCCTAGCAATTTTGAGGAAGCTAGTCAAGATGAACACTGGGTAGCAGCTGTGAATGAAGAACTAGATCAAATTGAGAAGAACTACACTTGGTAATTGGTTCCACGACTAAAGGATAAAAATGTTATTGGAACTAAATGGGTCTTCAGAAACAAATTGAATGGGGACGGATAGGTTACCAAGAATAAAACAGTATTAGTTTGCAAAGGAAATGCACAAATTGAAGGAAACGATTTTGAAGAAACATTTGCTCCCGTTGCCAGAATGGAAGCTATCAGGATGTTTCTCGCTTATGCATGCTCGAGAAAAATCAAGGTCTACCAAATGGATATTAAGTCGGCCTTTCTAAATGGTGAATTGGAAGAAGAAGTTTACATTGAACAACCCGAAGGTTTTTTGCTCTTTGACAAGGAAGACTATATCTGCAGATTAAAGAAGGCAAGCTCCTAGGGCTTGGTATGCTCGTCTTGATGGATATCTACATCAACAAGGATTTAAGAAAGGAAGCGCTGACAACAATCTCTATGTGAAAGTGAATCAAGATAACCTAACGATTATCGAGGTATCTGTGGATGATATAATCTTTGGAAGCAATGATGACAGATTAAGTAAAAACTTTGCCACAAAGATGCAAAGTGAGTTTGAAATGTCTCTACTTGGTGAGCTGACATACTTATTAGGGCTTTAGATATCTCAGCAGGATAAAGGAATATTTATATATCAAACCAAGTACATCAAGGAATAGCTCAAGAAATTAAAGATGGAAGATTGCAAGCTTGTTCTACCCCAATGGTAACAGGTTGCAAGTTAAGCTTACAAGATTCGTCGAAGGATGTGGACCAGAGGTTGTATAGATCTATGATTGGTAGTCTTTTATATGTAACAGCCTCTCGGCCAGATGTAATGCAGGTAGTTGGACAAGTAGCAAGATTCCAAGCAGCACCAAAAGAATAGCATACTATTGTTGTCAAAAGAATTCTTCAATATCTTAAGGGCACAACAAAATAGTTTATGGCATCCCAAAAGAAACGATCTAGTTATCCAAGCTTATACAGATGCAAATTGGGGAGGAAGTGTTGATGATCGTAAGAGTACAAGTGGAGCAACATTTTATTTAGGTGGTTGCCTTGTTTCATGGTTAAGTAAAAAGCAGTCTTCAATCTCGTTATCCATAGCGGAAGCAGAATATATCGCAACAACAGCTTGTTGTACTCAAGTTCTCTGGATGAAGCAAACTTTGCAAGATCTTCAAGTCAAGTTTGATGAGCCTATTCCCATCTTCTACGATGTTAGCTCTCTATACTACTAGCGTAACCCCTTCTTGTTATTAGTGCAACCCCCTTATTGTATGATTGTGCCCATATGGTCCCCATGTTGTTATTGTTATGCCCCAGAGAAGCCCACTATTGTTATTTTTGTGCCCCTACAATATTATTGTTATGTAGGCTCTAATTATATTGCGACCCCTTAGACTCCTATATATAGAAAGGAGGTTTTGTCATTTGTATCATCCAAGAATTGTTTATTTGTGTAATGTAAAGGAGGTTGCCCCCTCGAAGAGGCTGATTTTTAAGTCATTGATCTATCTTTTCTATCTTTTTGTGAGTTGGTTTCGTAACATTTGGTATCAAAGCTTTGGATTCTAGGGTTTTGTTACTCCAAACTTGTTATCGTGGCATTTTTTCCATAATTTTTTCTCTACGAAGTTTCAGAAGCTAAAAAAGAAACTCGTTTGAGCCGAAATTTTTTACCTCTGGTATGAATTTCAGATCTTGTCTCGCTATATTTTTGGAGATATGATATGAGGAAGTTAGGGTTTTTCAAAGCTCCAGAATTCCATCTCAAACAGGTCGTCATGGAATTTTCGCTATAATTTTGTTTTCTACGAAGGTTCAGACTTTGAAATTAAAACCCATTTGAGTTGAAACCTTGGTGAAGCTCAGGCTTGAATTTTAGATCTTGTTTCGCTATATTTTCGGAGATATGGTCCAAGACATTTAGGATTTTTGCAGGCTCTTGAATTACATCCCAAACATGTGACCTTGTGAAAATTGTCATAACTTTCTATCTGAGCATCAAATTGAAATTTCGTAAAAAGTTACAAAAAGATGACAGACTGTACTTCTTTTTGTATCGTTTTCAGGTTCGAAGTTCGAAACAGTGACACGTGGCACTTCGTACAAGTTCGTGGTACTAAAAAAGTATATAATCAGGTCATTTTGGGAGACTGGGCATAACTCTTTCTTGGAGAATCCAATTTCAATCAGACTTGTGGCATTGGAAGGAGGACACATACAGCTACCACAAGTCGTAATTCCAGACCTTGGAGATCTGAACTTTCAAAGATACAACAGATTCAAGATCGAGATCCTAAAAGCAAGAAAAAGAATGACTCGAATCAAGAAAATAGAAACACCTAGTAATCAAAATTGGATGGATGATTTGAAGAATGTGGTCGAAGCTAAGATAAATAGTTTTATCTATGCCATAGAAGCTGATATCAATGGTATGGAAGCATATTGGAAGAAAGGCATGGAAGATTTGAAGAAAGACATGGATGGTTTGAAGGAAGGTGGGACAAAGCTACTACAAGAAATGACTTCTAATGGCAAAAAGGTAGTAAACTCATGATGAGAACAAAAGTAATGTTAATTATGATTTCATATAATCTAACGTTAGATTGAAGACCCAACATATTCCAAATATAGATATGAAGAAGTTTTATGGCAAGGATCCCGTAACATGGATACTACATATAGAGAAATATTTTGATCTACATAATGTGCAAAACACACAAAAGGTATGTATTGCATCTTTATATTTAGAACCAAATCAATTTGTATGGTATAGAGGGATTTGTTCTCGTAAACAACTTGTCACCTGGTCAATTTTCACGGAGGAAATGATAGCACATTATGAGGATACAAAGAGCAACACCTTCTTTAGCCAATTGATAAATATCAAACAAAAGGGTTCAATGGTAGAGCACATTGAGGACATCCAAAAATTGAATATAAGGGTAAATGATATTCCAGAGAAGCATAGGATTGAAGTCTTCATAGAGACTTTAAATGATAACATCCAACATGAGGTTCGCCTTTGGGAACCTAATTCATTGGAGAAGGCATACAAGTTGGCAAGAAAAATTGAAAACAAAATTATGGAAAAAAGGAAGCCTACCACTCATAACTATAAAGATGGAACTGTTGTTGCTCCTAGCATTTCACCACCTCCAAGGTTGACACCAAAACAATTGGAAGAAAAAAGAGCAAAAGGGCTTTGTTACCATTGTGATAGAAAATACACTAAAGGTCATTAGTGTGCTGAGAAGAAATTAATTTACATAGGTGGGAAGAGGAGCAAGAAAATGAACAAGAAATGTCAAAAGAAGAGGATATACACCAGGAACGAATCCTAGAGAAAGAAGAAATGAATCTGGCCATATCTTGTAATGCATTGCCGGGAATTACCACTCCTCAAACTCTCAAGATAGAAGGGCATATCAAGAAGAAAAAGGTAATAGTGTTGATTGATTCGGGTAGTACCCATAATTTTATTCATTGTAAGATAGCCAAGGAATTGAATTGTTGAGACCTCAGCTAAGAAGCCATTTAGAAACTTAAGAAACCAGAATCAAAACCCCTTAATGTTATATCCAACGCAGAGTCAGACCCCGAGGACGATGAAGAAGAAGATATAGTCTTATCATCTGAAGAAACTAAAGAAGAGGTAGCTGTAGAATGTCATGGGATGTGGGACTTCATTTTGCCCAATTCTGATACTGAAAATGAACAGGAAGCTTTTCTAGTAAGTACCAGGAGTAAAGGGACTCCTGAACCTGTTCAAACAACTCAAAAGAAAAAGAACATGGGTACTACTACTAAAGAAAGGGCTCCCGCAAAGAAGTCTACAGCGATACCTACTCAAATTCAGCCATCAGCTTCCAATCCACCTTCATCATCTAAAACATTAGTAGTTGTAGACTCTATGGATTACAACATCATTGAATAAATGAAGAAAACGAAAGCAGATATCACTATGTTTAAGCTTAGTAAGCTTAAACATCAACAAAAATTGTTGCTCAATGAATTAAATGCAGTACCTTCTTCTCCTCTTCTGAACGCTATATTGTCCAAAGCTGCTAATGAGACAGGTAAGCCACCAGCTGGTAGAGTAGAAGCTACTGATGCTGTTCTAATCGGAGATAGATCAAATTCCCATACTCCTCCTTTTCTCTTGACCTACGAGTTTTATAATAGAAATCTGCACAAGTCCCTGATAGACTTAGGGGCTTCATTGAATATAATGTCGGCTTCGGTTTGTTCTAAACTGAATATTGAACTCCAAAAGTCTACAGTACATATTATCCAGTTGGATAGAACTAAGGTCCAAGTATTGGGAGAAATCAACTCAGTTACTATTAGGTTATCAACTGATCCAAGAGTGGTTAAGAGAATTGATACGTTAATTGCTCATATTTCTGAGTTTTATGGTTTGATTTTAAGTAGAGACTGGTCTGAGAAACTTCATGGTTACATTTCTACCGGTTGGTCTCACATGTGGCTTCCCTATAAGGGGAAGCCAAATCATATTAAGATTGATCGGGAGAAGCATATGACTCATACCGTAACAGAGTTTGAACAAGAAAACGAGCCTATAACATTTAACAATAATATTCTTGGTAACTACTCATCTGAATCATTTTTTGGTAATTTCAGTGCTCAATCATCACCTTTCTCAGTCAATAATTTCACATCTCAAATTGAAATTTTTTCCCAAACAGATACATCAAGATGTGTTAAGATTGCTGAGGAAATTGTAAATAAAACTGTAGATAAACTTTTATTTTGGTCATTATATTTTGATGGGTCTAAATCTAATGACGATGCAGGAGCAGGATGTATTATAGTCAGTCCTGAGGGAGAAATGACTATGCTATCATGTAGATTAGAATTTGAGTGCACAAATAATATTGTTGAATACGAAGCCTTGATTCAAGGACTTTACAAAGCAATAGGTCTTAAGGTACAGTATTTGAAAGTGTTCGGTGACTCTGAAATTTTTATAAAGCAAGTCAGAAATACTATACATTGCCTTTCTAGTCACCTTAAACATTATCAATCCCTGGTATAAGACCTTGTATCTCATTTTCTAGCATTTAATATTTCTCTCATTCCTAGATCTCAAAATGCAGCAGCAGATTTACCAGCCAATGTTGCTTCTAAGCTCCTTCCATCTAAAGATTACAATCCTGATAGATTTTCAGTAGAGTTAATTTTCAGACCATCGATTCCCAATAATGTCACTAACTAGCGAGTGTTCAATCATGACGATGACATTTTAAATTTTTTAACTTTTGATAAATCCTATGATGATCAAATTATTGATGAAAGTGAGCATGATCTTCAAATGAAGGAAAAACTTGAAGAAAATTCAATAACTAAACTAGTGGTCAAACTTGAAGACTTTTATGACATCAAAGATAGGTTTAAACATGTTACTAATTCAAAGCTTCAAAGTTCTACTTTGAGATTTGAATTAATAAATCTTGGCACAGAGGCCAAACCACAAAATATCAATTTGGGATTAGGACTTACTTCAGAAGAAAGATTTGCATTTATCAGATTATTGAATAGATATAGAAATGTCTTCGCTTGGAATTATGATGACTTGAAAACATATGATACTTCTATCATACAACATACGATTCCAATGATATCTGAAGATAAACCAGTACAACAGAAATTAAGGAAAATTCATCTTAACCTTGAAAGTCAAATAAAAGTTGAGTTAAACAAACTCTTGAAGGCTAAGATAATTTTTCATGTTAGACATTCAAATTGGGTGTCCAACTTGGTTGCCAGTGAGAAAGAATAATGGTGACATTAGAATTTGCATTGATTTCAGAAATCTTAATAAAGCGAGTCAAAAGGATAACTTCCCATTACCAACAATGGAGATTATCTTATTTTCCTCTTCTACACTTGTGTAATGCAAGTCGAGGTGCCAAAGAGGACTTGTTCGTATTTATACTTACTAGTTGTGGGTGGAGCAACCAACTTTAGTTGGAAGTGATTTCTAGCTATGAGGAATTGGTAGTTAGGATTTTATATTTATGACGGGTGTCTTGCCTAAGGTTTGGAGAGCATAAATTGCACTGGTTTGTATTTAGTTGTTTATATCTACTGATAACTTCATCATATGTATATATGAAGCTTGCTTTGCAATGCAAACTTTGTGTACTTGTAGATTTGATTTTCATATTTTGTTCCCATGATAGTTGAGTAGTTTCTAGTGCTAGTTATGCCCACTGATTTTACATAATGGTAAGAAAATTTTATTAAGTGATTTGGAAAATATATAGAAGCTAAGTGGATAAATTTATCATTGGAATAAATCTCATGTAATAGGTAATTTTCAGATTTACTTTAGTATTTGCAGGTGTGCCTTAAGGGCTCAAATATTTCCCTTGAAGTAAAAATGTTTAGTATTTATTTTCTTAAGTTGCCTTGTGTATTTAGTTGGATAGAAGTGAAATATATACTGGTGTAATTCAAATATTTCATATTCATACCCAATGTTGAAAAAACCTCAAGTTTAAGGTAGAATTTCTAAAATTGCATTAAATTCCATTTATGAGAAATTTGAACATAAAAGAGACATACTCTCTATGTAAAACAGGTGGTTTATTTGATCCATTATGAGGAGTAAATATCATTTCAAATATTTACTTGAGATCATGTTTCACGTCAAGTAAGATCCAAAGACGAAAGCATCCATAAAACAACATTCATAGCAAGATCTGAACACTATAAAATTGTTGTGGTTACATTTGGCCTAAGAAATCCAATGGCAACATTTGTGTCTAAATAATAGAGTTTTCATCATTACTTGGATAAATTTGTGATTTTTTTGTTTGATGACATATTGAACTATGTTGAAGTGAGAGGAAGAGAACCAATAGCACTTCTAGTTAGTTTTTAGGTGTTGGCAGAATGTCATAGTTATTCCACATTGAGCAAATGTCCCTTTTTATAAAAAAATAGATCAAGTGTTTGGGCTATGTCATTTTTGAAAAAATAGTAATGAACCCATAGAAAAATGGCACTATAATAAGATGGTACTCTCAAGAATTTTTTAAGTTTAATATCATATATGGGACTTGTCGGTTATCACAAAGGACTTGTAGAGAAATTTTATCAGGGTTCATATCAATCACATCTTTTTAATGGAAAGAAAACAAGTTTGAATGGGCACAATGGTGTTAGTACAACACTCAATGTTTGAAGAAACTTTTTACTTGTGTACCATTTCTAAAAATTGCATTTATTGCATCCATAGACATTTACATATATGGAATTTGGTGGAATCTTCACAAAAAATGGGAATGTGGCATGCTATGAATTTCAAATGCTAAATGAACATGAAAATAATTGTTGTACGTGACTTAGAGGTCATTGGAGATATTACTTGATGGAAATAAAAATTGAGTTACGCACATATCATAACCAAAAATATTTGTCTCATCAACAAAATGTAAATACCGTGCAAGCAAGTTGATTAGATTTTTTTTGTAGATTGATGTGATATCAAACACATTAGGGGAAAATAAAACAACGGTGTTGATGTAGTAAGAAAAAGAGTGCTTGTGATAGATGCATCAACAATTAGTTGTGCAAATTAAATGTTAGGAAAAATTGTTGAAGCTTTTGTGACAAATGAGCATTACCTTAAGAAAAATGAAGGATTGTAATGCAAAAAGGTTAAGTGGAGGTATGAAAGGTATAAGATGCCAAAAATGGCCTTCTTATGCATAATATTGAATTATGTCCTTGACTCTTCAAGTTAATGAAAATCATATTGAATGAAATGTATAATGTTCCATTTCCTAAACACCCAAATTACCAAAAGGTAATTGCAATGATGAGGAATTTTGCATGAATGATAACATATGTTGTTGAACACATTTCAATGTATGGAGTGTATGTAAGTTAAAATTTAGAATAAACATCAAACGAGTTTGTTACTATAACTGTCATTGTCACAATGGAAATAGGAAGTAGTATCCATTGATTTTGCCACTATATTTCCAAGAATAGTGAGGCACCATGACTCAATAATGGTGGTTAAATGCAAATTGAAATGTTGCCCATTTTATTTCAGTTCAATCAACAAATAATGTTGCACATATAGCAAATATTTACATGAAATTTTTTCCAGCACATGGGGACACCCAAAGTCATTATGTATGACTAAAACAATATGTCCATCTCAAACTTTTGGAGTCACTTATTTAAGGCATATGGTACAAATATAAATTTGAGTACAACATACTATCCACAACTTAATGGACAAACAAGAAAAGCAAATCAAGTTATTAAAGACACACCATTGATGCATAGGATGGGAATATCATCCAAGTGAGAATTATTTGCACTTGGTGGAGTTTGCATACGAAAATACACATCATGCATCATTGCGCATGAAAACACAATGCTCTGGTGAGTTGGATTAACTTGGTTCACAGAGTTATACTTGACCTACAATCATTCAACAAAATGGAAGAACAAATTTCCAAAGTCAAATAGAATGTAAGACACCACATGAAAAACTATGCACATAAGAGAAGATTTTACAAAAAAGATGGTGTTGAGGTTCATATAGTTCTCAATGACATTAAATAAAAACTCACTAGTAGTAGCTTGGAAGTGTCAAACTTGCCCTTACATATTATGACCATTTTGGACTCCTAGATAAAATAGATCCTACGGTGGCATTTGCATGCAACAATGCACATAATTCATCTTTAGGGATGAAAATGCAGCACCTCATTCTGTTGGAGAACCTAATTCATGTACTTATATTTGGCTTGAAATTGTTCAAGGAAATGGAAGAACAAGTTGCCAAAACCAAATAGAATGTAAACATGATGGAATATAGGGAAAAAAACATATAAAGGAAGAGTGCATAAAGAATTGTGTTAGGGATCATATATTTCTTAGTGCAATTGAAAAATGGTTCACTAAAGCTTGGAAGTTGTGCCAAGCTTACCCCTAGATATTACAACCATTTTGAAATCTTAGATAGGATAGACCCTATAGCATATAGACTTACATCATCTACTAATATAAAAGATCAGAGCTTGTTCCATGTTTCCTTGCTACAAATATATGTAAACTATCCTAGTCATATAATTGATTGGACATTGATCTAGTGGGAATCAAAAGAATGGTTCCAAACATAATTATTATCCGTCCTTGAGAGAAAAATAACATTGCTCCAAAACCAAACCACAAGTGAAGAATAGAGCAAGCCTATACCCTAATATCCCTGTACCAATGCCAAATTCAAGAATATCTAAGCCAAGTATACCACTCCAAGAATTTGACAAGGCAACCAATGTAAGATATTTTTTCCCCTTCATTAAATCAATAGAGGGGAAAGCATATCTCATTATATTCATTAAGGACAACTTGTGACTAGTTACAAGGTTAGGTGTAATACCTAAAGTTTCTAATGTGAAAAGGTAGATCATTGGTTATATTTAAATCTAAGCATTATGGAATTGGTTGTGTGAGACTTAGAGCCAATAATGGTACTTATAACTTTGGGGTCCCATAACATGACTTGGGGGCGAATTTACAACAGATTCATATGATTAAGTGAATCATTCATACATAATACATGGGTGGCTAATTCTTATAAAAGATAAGCATATATCTTATTTTCTATAATTATTTTTGTTATGCACATCAATGATAATCATTTGAATAGAAACTTGAATGAGATGATTGATGTGTATCTATATGAGTAAATATTGACATGTGACTAAGACACAAGGATATGCAAATTCATTTTTTGTTCCATATTTTGTTATTCTCTAAAAATATTGATGCAAGATTTCCCAAAATGGATGGGGTAAATGTTGGAATTTTACTTGATTAATTGGATTTTGACATAAATGGTTTATGCTCTCGAAAGAAATGAGAATTAAAAACATTTATAATTGATTATGGTTATATGTTTTAAAAATTGTCTCTACATTTGAATTTCTATTTTAGAAAACATTGGCAGGTGATCAATGATTACCTAAAATTCCTTAATTTCAATATTGGCAAATCCATTCAAAAAGTTGATAAACCAATTTCATATGGAGAACTAATAATGATATAAGACAATGCCATACATGTTATCAACCAGTTTCATATGGAGAACTCAATAATGAAATAAGACAATCGCATACACGTTGCGTCTTTAAACTTGTCATTCCTTACATTTGTTAGTGTTAGCATGTGCCCAAATTCATATGTTCACATCTAAAAATAAGTTTCAAGTCCAACCAATTCCACTTTCCTTAACATCTCATCTAAAACCAATAGAGATCCATGTTAACTTCAGATCTATCAAGCATCAAGAGGAATCAAATATCTTATGTGCAAGGCTCTTTTAGAGTGCAAAACTTGAAGAAAAATTTGCACCTTGAAATTTGATCTCTCCCTTTGAGTAATAGATCCAAGGTTAGCATGGATCTATGTTGGTTATATATATACACACATGTCATGTGTCTAACTCCATGGTAAAAATGCCATGAAGGAATTACACATCTTCATCTCATTTCATCTTGAGCAACACACTAATAAAATATATAATTTACTCTCTCTCTCTCTCTCTATATATATATATATAACTTTATGTGCATATTGAAATATTTCATTTATAATACAATGAAATTATTTGTCACTAACATTAAATGTGACACTTCTTCACAATGGAAACCAAAATAAATATTATTTTGCTATTAATACAATTTTTCTAAATATATGTTAATTGAAATATAAATATCATTTTAGATAACACTTGCACATGAGTGCATGGTCGGTCGAGGCAGTCGGCTATCTCGCACCCCGACCACGTTCGATCCTCCCTGCTGCTGCGCTGTATGATGGTTCTATTGCGAAAGTTTGATATGACGGTTGTACCATTGCAGATGTATGATGTGACTGTTGTCAACTCGTCTGACATGTATATATAATAAAAAGAAGGCCCCACATCGCTTCTCCCGAGAACTAGCCCCTCCCTTTAAAAAAAAAATCATTTTAGATAACACTTTGTCAATTCACACTGATTAATAAAAGAATTACACACTACTCTTGTACTACAAAGTAGAAATCAATTATAAAATAATTAATTGATTTGATATAGAACCCACATTGAAAGTTTTTTTTGTTTAATATTTATGAATGCAAATATGATTTTATTATTTTTAAATAATTCATTACGCATCTCCCAAGTACTAAACGACATTGCCCCATTTGAGCCACTAAATAAATTTGAGAATTAAATAAATTAAAACAAAATTTACAAAATATTTTAAATTAATAATTTAAATTTAACTAAAACTTCAACGTCGATCACGAAGTCCTTGAAAAAATCGCCAAATTTCGTGACCAGACATCTTATTGAGATCATCCATAGCTTCAAAGCATGTTTGATTATGAGATCTAAAGACATGACAAACAACACCAAAGGTTTTTTGGAAGCCTAATTCCAGGTCGTATATCATTGTTCTGTATGAAAAAGCTAATAATACGTAAGTTGATGAAAATCGTTTCCCTTAAGCTTAAGAAACTAAACAAATATTTAGATGGTTGAAAAGATTTTTGTTACTTGCTAGTCAGCATCATGCCTATAATATACCTAAATTACCTGTTTGTCACTCCCAACTCTAAAATGCTACCACATTATGTAGCAATGACCAATTCAAACCAATAATTAGATGTGCAAAATATGGAAATGTCTCCATAGACAGTATACCATTACACTGCAGTGTAGCAATATCCCTGCAGGTTGTCATAAATACCCTAACTACACCTCCAAACTTTCACAGAGCTAAACAACTAGTGCATTAAACAGGAAAATTGAACTGAATAATTACACTACACTATATGTAATGTTTAGCATAAGCACAGCCAGACTGCACCTCTTCCTTGCCAACAAATATGTCTACACTACGTATTAAGTATTAAACACCCAATGAAATTTTTCTCAAAAGAGTTATCCGCTCCATTTTATGAGAAGTTTATGTAAAGCAGCAAATGGGGGAAAAACTATACAGGAGATGTATTCAACAGCTAAGAACTCGCATTGCAGTGTCCATCTCGGTAAGATTTTATGGTTAAGCTTACTCTTGAACAGTCACAACTTATAAAGAAAATTACATAAGATGATGTTGCAGGCAGTGAAGTTCAAATTTTAAACAGAATTGGAATACCAATAATTAGTTTGCAATGCCCTTCAGCTTCAGTTTAGACTAGCGTCAGCGTCGACATTTTACAGTCAGGACTCAGGAGATATGCTCGACATGTATACAAAACAAATATATCTAACCAATCACCACTATCTGATACAGATGCTGCTGTAGTATTGTTATCAACTGCCAGTAATTTGGTGAAGTTCTGGCACAACAATCTGCATAAAAATCAGTTTGCCTTCTCATATGCGGAGGAAATCCATAAATTAAGAGTAAATCAGTGCCTTCACATCCTGCTGAAAAACAAAATTCTCCTTTCCTTCAAGGAACAGCCACTTCTTCCTGTTCACTGGAAGTAAAACCCTCATTTGTTTCAAGAGAGGGCTGCACCATATTCACTCTAGTGGTTGACATAACATTTTCCTCATTCTGTGCATTGCCATTGGTCTTGGAATGTGAAGAATTTGACTTTGACTTATCGTTGCCACCAGCAACCAAGCCATCCTCAATATCACCTGGAACAAAGGGCGCAAAAGATAAGGGATTATATGTAGAGCTACCTTTCCGGAGATCCTGAATGGTTCTCAAAGCCGCAAGAGTACTTCTGTAGATGCCAGTGTCTCCTTGAAGTGATAAGGTTTCCTCTGCATTTGCTTCATTGTTTTCATCCCTGGACTGTTCAGTAGCACAATCCCCCCTTTCATCTACGGGAATGGAGGGAAAGATGCTCTGAAGGTTAGCCTCACATTCACGAACAAGCTTTGAAAGCAGTTCAGTGGTGAAGAATGGTTGCTGAAGAACACTTTGGGTGAAAGGCAAACGTAACAATGCACCCGTTCTTTTGTCATATTTTTTCAAAATTTTCACCAAACCTATCATGAAAATAGCTGCAGAAGTTAATCACTATTATCATGGCATACCTTACGGCCATGGGACCTTAACTAAAGTATATAATTATCTGTGTAAAACTCAAACTAAAATGAAACACGTTTAAGCAGGCAAAATTAAAGGAAAATGTCAACCCGTAATAAATCCAAGGAATATCTCAATCTAAAATTGATTCTCAACCATATTTGTTTTACCTATAAAATTGAGAGAACTATAGTTCTCAAGCAGTACCATCTCCCCATGGATGGCAACAATGTCTCTACGGATCTTCACTGTTTCTTCATTGAATTCATACTCTGAGGTGTATGTTCCATTTTGTCTGCTACGTTCTTTCAATCTCTCAATCCTTTCTTTTAGCTCCTGCAAAGGAACAAAACACATTAGAATTCGCATGGAAATCGTAGTACAGATTAAAGATCACGGAAATGTATAAACATATAAGTTACACGCTAACTATATGTGGACTGAGGAACTAGTGCAAATTAAATAAAAGCTTTAACACATTCTGGAATGCAAATGAAAAAGGCAAGAAAGAAGCTGGAGTCTTTGAACCTGTAGGGAAAAAGTGATTTTACCATATACCAATACAAATATGGATTCAGTATTATATAACAGAAGTATGTAACTGAAAAATCCAGTACATCCTCGATACAATAATATACAATAGTGCTCCACAGGAATGCACAGCCAGGGTGGGGGACAAGCTCCCCGTGTTTCCCACACTCCCGGGAAAAGGGGATGCCCAGGGCAATGTTTCCTCACATCCCCTTTTGGAGAAACTCAAGGAAACACAAGGGGGAACGTTTCCTCAATGTGGGGGACGCATTTCCCTCAACACCCCCCCCTGAATTTTGCCTAAAAACAATAATTTATGAGTGGGGAAGCCTAATATTCAACCTAGGGCTCTACTAATGCCATGTAATTAATAGTAAAGTTAAATTCTTAATGTAAAAGGATCTTTTAGTTAAATTTGTAACATTACTGTTAATTGTTTCAGGATGTTTGAAAGTGGCTTCAACTTTACTAGATTTTATATGGAGAAAGTAGAATTTCTAATCCCACTCAAAGTCCAGCAGACTTAACAATTTTCAGGATTGAGGAGATGTCCTATGAGGAGATGGCAACATTTCTATTGGATTGTATCAAGAGCACCAAGCCCTCTATGCACCTTGATGTTGGTGGCATTGATTGTTTAACTCCTTTGTTATGACCCAAGTAAAAATGTACCCATCAATTAAACAAAACCTCGATTTGACATGTTAAGCTTAGAGTGTCGTATTGATGAGGAGGATCCCAATATAGGCAATGATTTTGATGATATGTAAGTATTTGTTGTAGCATGATTTGTTTTGGAATATAGAGGCCATCTAGAAGCTCTTTGTTGATGTCTTTTTGGTTCAAAGATGGTACTCGGTGCTATTTTGGTTATATGCATCCTTGCTATATATATCATAAACTTTGCATATTTGTGTATAATGGCTTGGATTCATACGGATGAACATGAATATTTATGTATTTTTTTTTTTAAGTTAAATATTTATGTGTTTTTGGGTTGCCCTCTTTTTGCCAGTTTCCAATTTTAGAGTCGACTAGTTCGATGACCCTTATGGTTTTGATAGTGTTGGTTCATTGTCCATTGTTCATTTTCAGTTATTAACTTTTTTGTCTTGACTCTAGATACTGATGACCTCAAACCAAGCCTTTGGCTCATCACTCCTTATTATTTTTGAGTTTGAGTAATTTCAATTCACTATTCTAGTCTTCGTTATTCTAGTCTTCGTACTTTAGTATCTACTATTTTACTTAGTACTAATAAGATTCTAGAATAATGAATGATGAATTTAAATCAATGTATACAATATTTTACTATTTAAATTTCATTGAATCATTTATGATGTACGAATCAACATATTTCATAATCGAATTTGAATTTGAATCATGTTTATAACATATGTAAACCCCGTTGTCCTCTTCCCCTCCCCCCCCCCGGTAAATTTCCCTGAAATTGGAGGTGCTCCCACATGTCCTCCCTATGTTAAATTGGCAACTAAGGTCAAATTCCACCTTAGGACAGCTCATATGATGGAGACGATTATTGCATTGGATTCCCCTTTTTGAGAGGTCCAATTTTGATATAAAGATCATCTCATTCTAACAAACAGAAATGGAATTTTGAATTTATTCTTTCTCATGCACAAATTGTCAAGGTCGGCCTCAATCAAATGTAGGCTCATGAAGCCCAATGGATGTGTCTCCTCACCCTCAACAAAGTGTATAAATAGGAGTGACCTCTCTCATTTGGACATCATCTCGACACATCACATCATCATCTCTCCCCTCCCTTGATTGGTTCATACAGTTCAAGGACAGCCTCTCTCTTCTTCGCATGTGTGGTGGGAGGCTGAATTTCTGCACTGTTTTGGAGGCCGAAATTTTCAGGGAACAGGGAAGCGTTGACTTGGGCTGTTTGACCATGTTTTGACTTTGATCTAGAAGGCAGAATTCCAATTTCCGAAGGCCGCATTGATTGGCATGATTTTCGAGGTGATTGGGACAGTTTGACCGAGTTGACTTCAGCATTGACTTTCTGATTTGACAGCAGAATTTACAGCAGGGTTTTTCTCTCCTTTGACTGGTTTGACCAATCTATTTTGGGCTGACTTTGACCCTCTTGGAAGGACGAATTCTTCTGCTGTTGACCAAGCTGCTTGGAGGACATTTTGGGGCTACTTTGACCAACGTTGATTTTCTGGTTAGGGATGCATTGTTGTTGTTGACTGCTGATTTGGCAGGACTGTTTTGGACATTTAATTCTGATATTTGTACTCTCTCTCTCTCTGCTGAACTATTGAAGAGTAATAAAAAGATTTGATCAAGATTCAAAGGGTTTCCCCACATTGGGGTTTGTCCATGGCACTTCCCCACATTGAGGTTTGTCCCTGGCATCCACCATATCTTGTGTCCTCTTGTCTTGGTTTGTCTTCTGCACATGTTTTTATGTTCTATCTACATTTACTATCAATGTGTTTAAGTTAATGTGATTGCTAAAGAATATATATGGAAATTGTCATTGGGCTGACAAGGAACATTGAAGTAAATTGTGCTTAAGCATAAAACATACCATTGTTATCAAAAATTAACACCCTGTCCCTGCATCCCCTCATCCCAGAAACTTGGTGGAACATTGATATACAACTCAAAGAAACATGCAAATTTTTCAAATTGAAAACTTGAAAATATATATAAAAAAAAAAAAGTAAATATTTTATTTTATATAGAGTAGAGTTAAAAGCACTCAAAAGATAAAGTAGCAATTATTCTTAATTGAGAATAAACTAATACAGTTTTATCCAAAATTTAAACACAACATATCATATAGATGATGGGACTCTAGAGAAATATTTTATTTTATATGGAGTTAGAGTTAAAAGCACTCAGAAGATAAAAGTAGCAATTATTCTTAATTGAAACATTACATACCATATAGAGGATGGGACTCTAAAGAATAACAAAAGTCAAAAACAGAATTTTATGTTTTTAATACAAATGGAATATTGTGATCGATAAACAATAAACAAAGAGTAAAGACTATTTGACTTTGTTGCCAATCTTATCTCCATCACTCTCACATGCTTATGTACACTGACTGATGCCCTTAGTGTCATCATTGTCGACACTCTGAAGCATATCTCTAAGTGAGACATCCTTCTCATACATGACATGTGTGAATGCATGTACATCGATCCCATTCTCCTAAATTGTGTGTACTAAACGCAGGAGGAACCTCTCATACTTCTCCTTACGCTAGTGTCTTCCCCTCCAAAAAATTCATGCACAAGTGTAAATTGCAATGAATGCTAGCCAGATCGATAAATTTTCCAGCAAACAACAGGTTTCTCTTCTTGTTATGGATGCACTCAAGCATGTTCCAACTACTCTCACAGCTTGATGCACCACTGCCCTGTTTGTTAACAAGAGATTAAAGTTTTTTCAATATTAAAAAAGGAAGTACAAGTATTTGCAAATAACAAAGGTAGTTCAAAACTCAAAAATTGTGACTCACCCCCTACCTGACTTGACAACCTGACCAAAATTTTCTTCAACATAGGCATCTCATACCCATGGAGCATCCACCACTTAGCAAGGGTGTTCTTTATGCAAGGTATATCGTGTATCACGCTAGATAAAGAGAAAGCATGACCAACAGCATTCATTTATGATATGCACTGTAACTGCATCTGTTGTTGATAAGTGTCCAATACATCCTTTCGATACAGCTATAAAATCCCTCCATGATCTCAATGCTCTCATGTACTTGAAAAAAAAAAGGTGCTAGGAAAACCCCAACATCATGCAATGGCATGCACAACATCTTACACCTACCATCTGCATTGGCCTATATTGGTTGATATTGTGACACATCATTATCACTTGTTGTTATGTTTTCATTTGTCCTATTCATGTACTTACATACAAAACTCATGCATAGAACAACATAATCAGCCATCAGCAATATTTTTACAATATACTCACAAATATATACAATTTTCTCCACACATGATGAAAATAACTCACTAAAAACTGTATGCACTATTATTTTACTAGTGTCACTCTTTGAGTGTACTATTCATTCACTCTTCATTGCAAACAAATGATCCCAAATTCTACCACCCTCCACAACACAATGTAAAGGGTGGAAAATCAAGGGCTACCAGGTCTAAACAGATTTTTAGTATTTTCTCAGAAAACTCAAGGTCAGTTGTGCCAATTTTCTTGCTTGAGTTATGTTTCCAAGCACCCAAACTCTCTTACGAATATCATGGAGGACTAGATCTAGACAATGCATTGCATACGATGTACAAAATTGTTTGGGGAAACATTCCATCAATAGCTTGCTAGAGACACAATTGGATGCATTATCTGTGAAACCAGGACTAATTTGTCCTTTCCTATGAACAAGATGGTGTCCCTCAATATTTTAACCAAATATTCAGTGGTCCAACAATCTGTCCTACACATAAAATAAATGGTGGACAGATGAATGACTTTGAGGACAAGCAGCAAGGGTATTCACAAGGGGTCTAGATTGACAATCAACAAAACCAACACTTACTATAGTGCATCAGGTAATGGCACATCAATCCCTTGGAGGTTTATCTTTCTCTTGATTCTAAGTTTGCTCCTCTCAACTCCTATGGTCCTAAGTGTTTCATAGGTAGGAGGATCATATGCAAGACCCAAAACTGCAACCTTCTTTAACATGTCTCCAAACAAAAGGACTAATAATATCAAAAAAGGTATTTGAGTCAGTGAAAAATTAAAAACAACATCATCTTCCTCTTTTCACTCTAAAGGCTTTTGACCTTGCTTCAATGTTTGTTGGGTCACATCAAGTTCTTGTAAAGTGCAATCTCTCCCCAATCCATATGGCATAGATGTTGTGCCCTGACGCCATCCTTGATGGGGTGGAAATTCTTCTTGACATTGAACCAAAACAACCTCCTGTCCCATGATTGTATCTTGCACTCTTTTCTTTATCATTGCATGGGCCTTCATTGCTTGCTTAGGAGATCCAATTTCTTACTTAACCTCTCCCTCACGTATGGTTTGCATATGTTGATTTATTGGGACAGCTTGGTTGATATGTTATGTGATAACCTGCTAAGAAGAAACTAAAAATCAGATATATTATTGTAATAAATTTACTATTGCTAAAGTAATTTTCCAATTTGGTTGCTCAAGAAAAATTTTCCGTAAGCAATGTGAAGCTTCTCTCCTTTAAGTATATTTTCTTAAGCTTGCCTACTGATTTGTTTGGGAAAAGTTGAAGTATATTGTTGTTGTTATTTATATTTCAAATTCAGCCATAAGGCTGAGAGTTCTATGAAATGAATCTACAGAACCTCAAGTAAATGAGGTGAAATTTGTTTTTAAGTGCAGATTTCTGAAATTTCCACTTTATCTTTGGTGTGTCTCTCTCTTAATCCAAAGTCCCCACAAAAATAATTTTCACGAATGAACACATGCCAAACGGGAGAAAAGGAGATGGTTAACTGAATTTATAAAGACATGAGTAGAAGATACATTAGCATCTTCTTTAATGAAAATTTTGCTAAAGTTGTGCTACATCAAACCTCGATTATATGTAGACACGATTATGGAACCTTGTATTAAATCCTGAGCAGGTGAAGAAAATATTCAATATCCAATGTCGACATATAGACCACATTGATAAATATGGATATTTGGTTATTCTTAACACAAATTGCAAGGTAGTTTAGAAAGAATCTTTGTGATAATTCAAACAACTTCCCAGCCTTAGGGTTCATTAGACCTTTGGGATTACCTTGCCAAGGACACAAAACACAGTGAAGAAAAAAAACATTATCCAAAGAAACTTAACCATGCTTCCAAGGGAATCCCAAAAATTTAAAGCATTGGACCAAAAGATTTTAAAACAAAGGAATGGTGGGTTGAAACAGTTCACTAAAGGCCCTCCTAGTCACCTCGATCCTAGGTGCAAGTTGCAGACCTTAAAGTAGGTTCTAAATGATTCCTAAAACATTGGCCCTAAAAATGGCTGCTACCAAACCTAGTTCATAAGGGATATAGAAAACCTAGTTCATAAGGGATATAGAGGACAAACATTTCCCATGCTAGGGGAAACTTGAAAGCCCCAACTCTAAGAAAACACTAACAATTTTGATTGATACCAAGACGAAAATATCAATAGAAAAAGCAACAATGTTCACATGATAGCCCCTATGGCAATAGAGAAGCAAAGAAATCTGGATGAATTTTAACATATTATCATGGAGATTGAAAGGACTAAAGTTAAGGATTTGTCAAGTTGATGCTATATGTACATTTTTTAAGATAAGTTCATTGGCTTTCAATTGGAAAGTTTCTCACCTTGTTCTAGAAGGGAGGATATTACCTTCAAAAATAACCATGCAGGAGTTGACAAACAATCATGGGTATACACAGACAAATGAAAGGAACCATTATTGCTTCCAAGACACGGTACGTAAGTGTATGTGGTCTACACGTATTAATTTATGATAGGCTCATTGGCTTTTATTTGGTGTAGGAACCTCACCATACAATTCTTGCATTAGGTGGCTATCACTCTACACAATGTGTAATGGACCATGTGAAGACATAGACATGGAAGTTGGTTAGATACTTGAACAATGCTAATACCTACCTTAGTATCTGTGTAAGATATATAAACATCAAATAATCTACACAAAATATATCCCAACTAGGGATTACAAAATTTAGTTGGTCAATGGTGGTTTACATGGTCTAACAAGAGGGGGAAGGAAAGAGAGATCCATGGATTAAATAATCTAAGCCAAACTTGCCAATGAACCACTCAAAGGGAGACTACCAATCTATGATAGGTTTAGTGGCTTTTGTTTAATGCAAGACCCTCACATTACAACATTTGCATTGGATGATTGCTACTCTGCCCAACGTGTGATGGATTGTGCAAAGAGACTTCAACATGAAATTTGGTTAGATAACGATGGAATCAAAGCCACCCTACTACAACCGATCCATGTCAAATAATCTACACATGGTAGTTCCCAATTAAGTATTACAAGGTTTATTTGGTCAATTTTACGTGGTCTAACAACATAATGAAAGAAAGAAAGCACCATAGGTTTAATATGCTTTCTCTAATATGGAAGTTGCTAATGAACCCTTCAAAGGGAAAATGGGTTTTCCAAGCAAATTCTTTAATCACTTAACCTAATTGGTTTGAAATCTAACTTAAGGATAATTTTGAGGCACGGGGGCACTTACACATGATGTTTTCATCCCAAAAGTAAAAATGCTTGAAGAAGATAAGATTTTTAAGAAAGTTTTAGCTATAAGCACCACAAGAGACGATGGATCGATCATTTGGGGAAAAGTGGCAATAATGAAGCATCACCAACCTCATAAAAGTGCTTGGGAAGATGACAACTAAGGAGGTGAAAGAAAAGGTAAATAAAAATCAAATGAAGGAACTAAGAAACAAACTTGAACTTGATCCCACAAAATGAGGCTTAATCCAATTGTTAAAAGGTAGTTATAGTTGTATGGGGTATATAGATGTAGTAAACATTCTTTCCCCAAAATGGGAAGGTGAAAAGGTCAACACTAGAATTGAGAACATCAAAGACAATTTTGTAAACTAACTAGCATCGCTTCCAAAAGGAACCTATTATAGCAATGGAAGTTACCAAGGAATACAGTGAAAATTGTTTCCTAATGAAAAATTATGATTTTGAGAAACAATAGATAGAAAATCCCCTTCAAGTGGAGGGGTTGGACATTACTTATCTCTATGGTAAATGATAGATGAGATAAAATTGTGTTATTCCATGCAAATGATAAGCCCTTTGAAAAGATAGCCTTCCATTTGAATCATGCAAAGCCATCCTACTAGTGTCCTAAGAAGGGACCATCGCCAACAATATGCTGAGTTAATCCCAAGGGGAACCACAAGGACAAAATTATGGGGTGAAGCAGCCTTATCACCTTGATAAAGTATCTTACAAAATAATTATGAGATCATATCCAAGATAATCAAAGCCATTGAAACCAGTATCTTCCAAGAGCGGAGTGGTTTTCTAAAACATTGATAGAACTTAGATTATTTTATTCTCACATAGGAGACCATGGAGTATGCAAAGGGGTTTAAGAAAATAACATTATTTCTCGAAATGGACTTAAATAATGGCCATAATTCTCTTCAGAGACAATTTATCTTTGACAAACTAGAAATGAGAAGAGCACATGAGCAAAAGGAAAAAAAAGTTGAGAAAACAAGAGATGCTAGAACTATAAACTCTCCATTACATAAATTTTAACAGGATGAAAAGTACAAATAACATAATTTGAAGTTTCCTCCATCGACAAAAAATCTATAGGCATCCCTAGCAAGACCTAGTGATGTGTTAACCTTCATGAAAATTTAAAAATAGGTCTTGGAAATGTAATCACAATTGCAAATCAATTTTAATGCTTTGATAGAATCTATGGAGCTAACTTGGTTTCAAAGACATTGAAACAAGTATTTTTCAAAACTGGAGTTGTTTTCTAAATCTTTGATAGAAACTTAGATTACTTGATTCTCACCTGGGAGACCATGGAGTGTGCGACGAGGTTTAAACAAATAACATTATTTCTCAAAATAGACTTTAATAAGGACCATGAGTAGCTTCAGAAGCAATTTATCTTTGACACACTAGAAATGATAGCAAGACATGAGCAAAAGAACAAAAAGATGAGAAAACAAGAGATGTTAGAACTATAAGCTATCCATTAATAGACTTTAATAAGGACCATGAGTAGCTTCAGAAGCAATTTATCTTTGACACACTAGAAATGATAACAAGACATGAGCAAAAGAACAAAAAGATGAGAAAACAAGAGATGTTAGAACTATAAGCTATCCATTACATGAATTTAAATAGGATTAAAGTACATACAACATAATTTGAAGTTTCCTCCATTGACAAAAACCTACAAGCATCCCTACCTAGACCTAATGAAACTTTTAAGGAGGATATGTTGACCTTCGTGAAAATTTAAAAATAGGTCTTGGCAATGTAATCACAATTGCAAATCAATGTAAATGCTTTGATAAAATCTACGGAGCTAACTTGGCTTACCAACTATAAGAAACTAAAAAAGGGGATACCTTATTCAAATAGTTCCCTCAACTTGGAGAAGTACCTTCCACCACCACGGGAAATTCACATAACAATTCACAACAAAAGAAATGAAGGCCAGTCCAAGGCTACTTGGAAACGAGAGCGAGGAGTGACAATTTTCAAAATCTTTTGGATCAGGAGCAATTTTGGGAGCATTTTTATATATTTTGATGCATATATGTCAACAAAAGCATGTAGAATGATAGATTAGTTATTAAAAGCATAAAAACATGGATTAAACCATATAGCATCAATCATCTAGTAGTTATAATCTTCATCAACCACAAGGCCACAATTTACAAAATCTCGATTCTCATCATGTTGGGTATGGAGCCTGATTTTCTTTCCTAATTTAGATGTCTTATTTCAATCGTATTTGGATCCTAGACCTTAACAAGGGGTGTGTGGGTGTGGGGGGGGAGG
>APFE030588727.1:23172-33602 GCA_000404065.3 Pinus taeda
TTATAAATAAATAATTTACTTTAAATACTTATTCACTTTATGTATTTATTTTTACCATTTTTACTTATTTCCATAATTAAATAATATATGGTTATTAATATTATTATTATTAATATAATATATTAACAATATTATTATTAAAATAATAATAATATCATAATAATATTAATATTAAAATAATAATAGTATTAAATTAATTTGACCTGGGTCCTATAGTCAAAATTAGCCGTTATTCTAATTTAGCCGTTGGAGTCTCTGCTCAGACTATTTAACATGCTTAGCTGGATCTGTTTCTTCAACTTGTCCTGATGATCAACCACACTAGTTGTTTCGAAACGCGTCGACAAATGTTTGTCTTCATGTGATTTACGCCGAAGTTATTCTTTCAACTATTATGGATCACAGAAGCCTCAATTCAACTAATAATTAAGATTATTTTAAGTTAATGTAGATGTATATTTATAAAATTTATTAACTAATAAATAAATTAAATAAACTAATAAAACAAAATAAAATTTAATTTTAATGACAACAGAGTTTAACATTAACATTAATATAAAATAAATAAATAAACCTATAAATAAAATTAATCATAAATAATTATTTTATTTGTAGTTAAGCATTTTTTTTTTTTCATACATAAGGCTAATCCTAAGTCACCCCACGGGGATTTGAACGGTGGACCTATCGCAAGAGTGCCTTAACAGCGCACCCATTCACATCAATCCAAAGCCCCGTGGGCCACTTCGTTAGTTAAGTATTTAGGGATACTTATTTATTAAATAAAATTTTAATCTATAAAGTATTATAAATAAAAAATAAATAATTTAAATCTAAAACAAAATCAAATTCATTTTATACTCTGCTAGCTAGGTATTTAATGGATTAATGGATTAATTAATTATATTTTAATTATTTATTTTCAGTAAAAATTAATAGACTTATTATTTATTTATATATATAAATTTATAGAAATAGTAATCCATATATTTAGGTTTGAAATAATAATAAATATAAATTAAATAACTTAATTATATTTTAATTAGGTTATAAATTAAGATAAAACTAATTATACAATTAAACTTATTTACATTTATCTATTTATTTATTGTATTTCAATAATTAATTAGTTTATTATTACTAATTCATACTAGGTTAATTAAAATAAAACTTATTAATTAAAATAAATAAATAAAATTAAAGCTAAAATAATAAAATTTTGAATAGTAAATGTAGTTTAAATTAGTCGGCTTCTGCCTGAACTTATCATCCATTAGGTATTTATTTATCTCCTCTGGTCAATAGATTCTTCTCTTAATCTATCATTCATTTTTTGTCATAATGATGGATCGCCTTTGGGATTCGAAACGTCGACATAATGAACATAGTACTGTGGATAATCCGGATCATATTTTTCCAAAAAATGACCACAGAAGCTTAAAGTATAACACAACTTCCCTGTATGGAGGGGATACATGGAATGAGATATGTTCTCTCGAAATTTCAAGGATAAAGATTGAAAGAAGAGCTGCCAACTTGCAATTTCTGAAACAGTGTAGAAACAATAAGATCATACCTCCATTTTAACAGGTAAAACATAGGCTTTTTAATCGATATAACAATAATTCATTTTTAAAATTAAGTTTGGCTCTCATTCGTGCTGAAATCAAGAAAACGGGGGTTGCATTAGATAGACCCAGTCGCTCTGCCCTTTCTGCTCACTTAAATTTAGCTAGGATGATCAACTTCGATCCGTTGAGAACAATTGATGCAAAGGTTGTCTTAAAAGCTCAGAAAGAGGGTAGAATTTCACATGAGAGACATTCCAAAAAGCTCTCCAAATTAGGAAAAGGTCCAACGGTTTCGGCCTCAGCGGTTAAGGCTTCTGAAGAACCTGGCAGTTTCGATAGTAACAAATAGCCTATAGCAAAGGATGGGGATGCATGTTGTCAACCGATAGCTAAGGTTGATAATGGAATTGTAATAAAAAAATCAGTTGTGGAGAACGCAGTACTTCCAGAATCCAAGATAGGTGACGCAGTAGTTCCAATAAATGCTTTTGAGAACCTAGTGGACGTTGTGAGCACAATCGACGCAGAAATAAGAAACGCATTGATGAGTGACGATGTCTCCTATGTTGATTCCAGCTCTCTCGATGTTGGAAATTACGTTTGCAAAGGAGGTGTTGATAGCAAGGATGGTGAACAGGGTAATAATAGTGATGACGCTGTAGACGGCAGCATAGCTGATAGAGCAAACATTGAAAGATTTGATAATAGAGTGAACCTCAGGTATGAAAGGTTAGACTATTGTGGAACGAATGACAATAATAACACTAAAAATCCGATAGGTGAAATGGATAAGAACAACAATGGCGTAGATGATGATAGCTCCTGCGTTCTTAAAATTAATATAGGATGTCGACTAAATCTGATAGGTGAGCACATAGGTTTAAACATTAATGAAACTAGTCCCAATAAGATGGATATGAACAACACCAATGTGATCTGCGTAGATACTCAATTTAGGGCAAAACCCAGTGAACATGGGGGCAGTAAAAATTGTGGAAATGATAGTTTTGTTTTCAGTAAAGAGCTGGGGAATCCGAATAACAATGTTTCAAAACTATTGCCTAGTAAGAACGTTGTTAATCTTTCTTCCTTACTACTCACTCCTGAAGAAATTAATACTCTTAGCAAAGGCTTGGGATTCACAGTCTCTCCCAAGGACATTCCATTTGAAAGCATCATCTGCAACATTGAGAATAGGACTCAAGGCCTTTCTTTGGATGACAAAGAAGTATTAAGACAAGAGTGTTCCCTTATTATGATGAAATCTAAGCGGCCAAAGAGTAATTTAAATAAGGAAGGTCAGATTTCTCTTAGGTCACTTCGTAATAATGATAAGATAGTGGTGCTTAAGGTTGATAAAGGAGGAGCAATTGTTGTTTTAGATAAGGATGATTACATTCATAAAATGAATCAACATCTAAATTGCGGTAGTTATAGAAGAATTAACTCCAACCCCATTCCTAAGGTTATAAAATAGGTCAAGAAGGTTATCATGGGATCAAACCTTGATGATAAAATGAAAAAGAGGCTAATTCCATCCTGTGAGGTTATACCTCGAATTTATGGATTACCAAGAATTCATAAAGAGGGGGTCCCTCTTAGACCAATAGTCAACACCATTGGTTCCCCTACTTATGAATTAGCTAAATATGTGTCTAAGATCCTGAAGCCTCTGGTTGGAAACACAAACTCTTTTATAAAGTACTCCATTGATTTTGTAAAACTTATCAAGAATGAGAGGGTTGATAAGGATGATATTCTGGTGAGTTTTGACATGGTTTCTTTGTTTACAAAGATCCCTATCAATGAAGATGTTCATGTTATAAAAGAGGTCATTGATTCAGAAACAACAAAACTTGCAGAAATTTGTTTGTGTTCCACTTTTTTCAGCTTTCAAGAAAATTACTATGAGCAGATATCAGGAGTCGCCATGGAATCCCCACTGTCACCCATTGTCTCCAACTTATACATGGAGTACTTTGAAAGAAAATCCCTTGACTCATACCCTTTGAAACTGGCATGGTGGAAAAGATTTGTTGATGACACTAACTTAAAATGGACTCATGGCAAGGCTGAGCTTGAAAAGTTTTTTAATCATCTTAAATTTATATCATCCGAAATCAAGTTTACTATGGAGCTTGAATAAAACGGTAAAATTTCTTTTCTAGCTGTCCTGATTAGTAGAAAGGAGGATGGTACTTTGGGACACCAGGTCTTTAGGAAGAAAACACATACGGAAAGCTATCTTTATGCTGATTCATACCATCATCCATCCCAAAAATTTGGCGTCTTAAACACTCTTGCTGTTAGGGCTCTTAGAATTTATGACTCTGATCACCTAAATGAAGAAATTAAACACTTAGCCTTTGTCTTTAAGGATATAGGATACAAGGAGTTTAATATTAAGAAATCTATAAAAAGAGCTAAAGAAAAGGTCCTCTCCAAGGGTCCCCGAGTAAACTACGGGAAAGAAAATTGTGGAAAAGTGTGCCTTCCATTCATTCAAGGGGTTACAGATAAAATAACTAAGATTTTAAGAAAGAAGGACATAGTCACTTAGTTCACAACATGTGGAACGATTAGGTAGAATATGAGGTCAATTAAGGATAACTTCGATCATCAACAACTTAAGGGTATGTATAAGATTGATTGTTTGTGTAGCAAAAGTTATATTGGGGAGACAGGATGATCTTTGAAAACAAGACTTAAAGAGCACAGAGCTGATATTAAGAATGAGAGGTCTCGTACATCGGCCCTTGCGGAACATTCCTCCAAAACCAAGCATCATGTGTGTTTGGAGGACACCAGAATTATTGCAAGAGAGGATTATTATCAAAAGAGGAAAATCAAAGAAGCTATCGAAATTCTGAAGTTTCCTCATAATCTCAATAGGGACAATGGAAATGAGATTAGTGGAAACTGGCTTCCCCTGATTAGACATATCAATCCCTCCAGATCTTCTCCTTCCTCCCCTCCCCCTTCCTTAATTAGTAGCATCTGTGTTAGTGACATTTATTTTTTAATAACCATTTTTTTAAATAGATAAATAAATGATTATTATTAATAATAAATAAATAAATATTAAAATTATTTTAAGTTAATATGGATGTATATTTATAAAATTTATTAACTAATAATAATTAAATAACTAATAAACAAAATAAATTTAGTTCTAGTGACAACATATTTTAACATAACATTAATATAAAAAATTTTATAAATAAAATTAATCTATAAATTAATTTATACTTTTTAGTTAAGTACTTAGGGATTAATTATTTATTAAATAAAATAATATATAAAGTATTATAAATAAAATAAAAATAAAATAATTTAAATCTAAAACAAATCAAATCATTTATTACTCTCCTAGTTAGGTATTTAATGGATAATTTAATTAATTCATTTCTTTAGTTAGTTATTTATCTATTTTAGTAAAAATTAATATAGACTTACTATTTACTTTTTATATAAAAATTTAGTAATCCATATTAGGTTGAAATAAATATAAATATAAATTAAAATTAAAAACTAATTATACAAATAAACTTATTACATTTAATCTATTTATTTATGTGTTATTTCAAAAGAATTAATTAGTTTTATTGTTTACTAATTCATATTAGGTTAATTAAAATAAGAATTTAAATTAAAATAAATAAATTAAAATTAAATTAAAATAATTAAAATTAAAATTAAAACTAAAATTAATAAAATTTGAATAGTTTATTTTTTAAATTAGTCGGCTTCTACTTGAATTTATCATCCATTAGGTATTTATTTATCTCCTCTGGTCGGTAGATTCTTCTCTCAATCTATCATTCATTTTATGTCCTGATGATGGACCCCCTTTGGGGTTCGAAACGTCGACATAATGAACATAGTACTGTGGATAATCCGGATCATATTTTTCAAAAAAATGACCACATAAGCTTAAAGTCTAACAAAATGGCTTTTATTGTTTTTTACTGTTATTTTTAAAAAATATTGAAAATTTACTCTGAAAAAAATGGTCATGCATAATCAACACTTTTTGTTTTCGAGTTGTCTTTTCATGTTTTTGGGGGTTTTTTGCTAGAGTTCTCGTTTTGAGGTAATAGTTCTTGTTTGATCGGTAACTATGTTG
Source organism: Pinus taeda (assembly GCA_000404065.3). NCBI lineage: Eukaryota > Viridiplantae > Streptophyta > Pinopsida > Pinales > Pinaceae > Pinus > Pinus taeda. Next base: position 28,870 of record APFE030588727.1, read on the forward strand.
GTAATAGATTGTAGAGCCTATGTAAGAAACGACTATAGTAGAAATAGAAGCAAAGGATCTTATAAGACGCCAATGAATAACTATGAAAGCAACAAATGAAGATGTGTTACCTTTGATGATAATGCTCCAATAAGAATAATGGGAAAAGGGACATTTGTTTTTTACAAGGAAAGACCAAAGCTCATAATGTACTATATGTTTATGGTCTTAAGCAAAATATATTAATTGTTATCAAAATGTGTGACCAAGGATTTGAGGTCCTATTTCATTCAGATGGATGTGAAGTAAAGAAGGCAAATTCAAGTTAAACTATTGCGAAGATGATTAGAGCCTCAAGCAACGTATATGTACCAAATGGAGGAAAATAAAACTATTGCATGGAAAAAATGGATGAGAGCTATTTATGGCATAGGAGACTAGGTCATATCAATTTTGATCAGCATGTTAAGCTAAGCAAAAAGGATGTTCTGTGAGATATACCCAAAATTTCAAAACCAGGGAATAATATTTTCAAGTCATGTCAATTTGGAAAGCAATCACGAGTTTAGTTTAAGGAAAAGGAGAATTCAACATCAATACCTTTATAAATTATTCATACATAACTTTATGGACCCGTGAGAATTCAATTTCCAAGAGGCAAAAAATATTTTATTCTCTTAATTAATTATTATACTACTAGAATGACATGGGTTGGTTTGCTAAACGAAAAGTCTAAAGCTTTTTATAAGTTTAAGAACTTAAAAGAAATGGTTGAAAATGAGATGGAATTGAAGATTAAATACTTATGATCAGACAAAGGAGGATAATTCATATGCAATGAATTCAATGGATTTTGCGAGAAACACAAGATTAAAAGACAATTCTCAATAGTTAGAACTCTTTGGTAGAATGGTGTGACTAAAAGACTAAACCATATTCTCAAATAAATGGGTAGAGCAATGCTTGATGAGTCAAAAGTACCAAATACTCTTTGGGAAGAAGAAGTTAAAACAACAATCAACATTATTAATATGTCTCATACTAGACTAGATAGAAACAAGACTCCCTATGAACTATGGCATGGCAGGCCAACTTCCCTAAAAAATTTCAAAGTTGTCGGAAGTAAATGTTATATCAAAAGAAATGAGAACAACTTGGGAAATTTTGATCTAGAGTGAATGAAGGTGATGAGCCCCGATGTTGCAACAAGAATGTTGAATCTCCCAAGGCTACCAACTTTAATTATCAATCCGAAGTTCATACAATATTAAGAGGGTCTGAAATTATATGTGCAACAGAATCCTTCCTCTTCCTAGTTTGACTCCCTTTGATGCAAATGAAATAAGGAAATGAAATAACTTCAAATGATCAAAGATCTAGGTAAGCCACCAGTCCGAAGTTGCAAAAGGTAAATAGAAATAAGAAAACCTATTCTACTTTTGCTAGAAAGTAAATGACAGAAAGGAAATATATTCTATTTTGTAAGAAAGGAAAATCCTGGATTACTCTTGCAAGAAGGAAATCACACTTTGCTTAAAATAAATTGTGAAAAGGACATCTAGGCTAATTGCAGAAAATAAACATTCAAGAAGCAAGTAATGTAAAAGATAAATGGTTAACTAACCAAGCCTCAACTCAACCAAAGTGGTCTAAGAGCATTCATAGGCTATAAATCTACTTCTATAATGAATTTTGAGTGAATATGGATAAGGGAAGAACTCGAAAACAAATTGCTATAGGAAACTTTTTATTGTTACAAGATTGCTACAGGAAACTTCTTGCAAGCCTGTTTGTTGAGTTAACCTACCAAATACCCAAGCTAATAAAATGCAAACACTATGATGTAGATTTTGTTATTAATTTTTTTTTTTTTAGGCTTCAATCCAAGTGGAATCAACTTGAAAGAGCTTCATTAGCACATGCAAAATTTAGAACAATGAACTATTAAGATGATCTAAGCACCCAAATTCCTAAGCTAATCAAGTGCAAATGATATGGGGTAAATTTTGTTATTAATTTGGATGTTTTTGGGCTTCAATCCAAGTGGAATAAACATGATAAAAGCTCATTAACATGTGCTGAAATTCAACATAGATTTACTATTGTTTTGCTACATGATACTTTTAGAAATTCCAAAATTGTGAACTAGTAAGCCAATCCAAGTAGCTCAATGATGAATATGACTTTGCAGAGATGTTCTAAGAATGCATCATGCTTGTAACCATATAAATGACCAGAAAAACCACTTACTTCAATCATTTAACCATTCTAACCTATAATGAATGAAGCATGAATACTAAGTGTAGAAATAGGAAATGTAAGAATAAGAAATGCAAGTGAACAAGACATTCAAAGAAGATAAATAAATTGTATAGTAGGGTTCTGAGGATCTTGGGATGGCCAAGTTGAAAATGACACTAAACTTCATTATTAGAGTCAATCAAAGTACATCCCTGCTGGAAATGAAAGTAGAATTACTATTTTTAATTGGCACTCATAAAAATTGATGGGGAAGCATCCTCTTTGAAAGGAGTCAACTTTCCCCTCCAAAATCCCTCAAAAAGTTGGATTTGGTTCCCAATAGTAGGAATCTTCATTAAAACTAAGTTTTGGCTTCTCTTGTAGTATGGAACACATCCCTAGATTTTTTCAATCAATGGAACTCCACAATCTATCAATACTTTCATAATATCCTATTCATATATCGGTCCATCCTGTAGCATCATGCGGCAAGGAGAAAGTGCCTAAATTATATCATTCTACATATCTTTGGAATTTACTCAATATTCTGCAAAATAAATAATATTAGGCACATAATAAGAAATTATCTCTAAATCTTCCTAAGAACTTATTAAAGCTAATAAAAAATTATTAAGTGTAGAAGGAGAGATTTATTATAACCTTTATGTGCGTAGGAAAGGTTGTATGGGTCTTATTCTGTGCCTAATTGGGAGGCTCGTCACACCCCCCTATTGAAATAGTTGCTCACCCTTTGAGCAACCTGCTCATATTCTTTTCTCTTATTGTATTCATTCATTTCCCTGATGGTTTGTCTGACATGTAGTTTCCCCTGCTAGATGAAAGCCTTTATTTCCATTTCCTTGTGTATCATAGGGTCTTCTACTTCCTCCTTTCTCTTCTTACCTGGTCTTCTTGGTGTCTTAATGCCCTTCTAAAGCTCTTGAGACTTTGTCTGTGTTACTGGAAATTCCGCATGAACCTTTGATCATGCTAAATTAAGCTCAACCAACTCTATTTCATTTATTCTTGCCTTTTGTTTTTTTTCTTTGCCTATACCTGTGTCTTTACTTTTGTTTCTTCCTCAGTTTCTGTATTTGTTTCTTTTGTTGTTTTTTCTTTTGTTTCCTTCCTCTATCTCTTCATTTTCTAACTTGATTTGGGTTCCCATTGCTATAGGAGTTTAGGGTTTTCCGTGACAACAAGGAATCCTATAGCAGAGGAAATATGAATAGTATTTTCAAAGAGAGGAAAGTATAAGAAGGTTAACCAATTATATCATGTAAATTTTCACCATTTGTCACTCTAAAAAGAACAATCAGACCACCCAATAGTTGCACTATTTTAATTTAGACTTTATAATGTAGTAAAATTCTCCTTTAATAACCGATATATTTTGAACACTTTTGTCAAATGTAAGTGGAAATAATTTTTGACTTAGCTTCCTCTGAAGATTCCCTTACTTTTCAGGTTATTCAAGGCTTTGGTGTTTGTTCTGGGCAAAAAAAATCCTTCTTGTAGCAGCCTGTAACTTTCTTGTAGCAACATGTAGGATCTTGTAGTAGTATGTTTGTATCCTATAGCAACACATATAGGTTCCTGTAGCAACTAATTTTCATGTCGAGAGGTGTTGGCTCCACCATTATTTTTTTAAATATTCTTCTCTTTTTTTTTTTAAAACAACATTGCAAGCAAAACTTTGAGTTAAGTGAGTTGGACCCACCTATATTTTTTTCCTTAACAATATTGATGCAAAATAAACTTTCTGAGTGCTTTGAGTTAACTGAGTTGGCCCCCACCTACCTCTTTGCATTCCTTGTCCTTTATCATGACTAAACGATAACAACCCACTCCCTCGAGTCTCTTTCACTTTTGTCTTATTCATCTCCCATACGTGTGGGTGTCCTTTGGAGAAAATTTAAGTTGACTACCATGTTAGCACTTGAGATTTCACCTAGGCTGAGATAGACAAACCTCAAAGCTACATCAAACCATTTCACCTCGTAGCTAGCCCTACGAGGTATGAGAAGGCTCTCTCTAGTCAAACTCGGTGGATTTTTCAATGGGAAGAGTTGACCAATTAGAAACACTGATTTTAGGCTAGTAAACTGATAAGGAGGGTTGATTTAAAGTTTTTGGGGTTTTTGGTGGAAATTGGAGGGAGTGCAATTCAGGGTGTGGGGATTGAGCTCAGTTTTTGCAGGGGGGTCTTTGGGGCAGGGTAGGAATTTGTGCTGATGCTTTTAGCTGAGATGGATGATCAAGGAGAAAAGAAGAGAGGCTAAAGAGGGCAAACAATGAATTTGAATCCTCTCTAGACAGTGGAAAACATAAATATTAAACAAAATTGAAAGCTGAGCATGGCATGCATGAATTCAAACATTATCACTTCTTTTGTTTAATTAGCAGCAATAGAATAAGAGATGGAACACATAAACACACTTACAATGACAAGTAGGAAACACACCATCAGCACAATAATCCACAAGAATCCACAATGATGTCTGCAAAACCCT
>APFE030588727.1:34449-52268 GCA_000404065.3 Pinus taeda
CCCAATAACCTGTGATGACCGCCCTTTCCACCATTATGAGGCCTCCTCTGTACCTCAACCTCTGTAGATGATGAATGGTCATCACCTTGCTCATAAGTCTCGGTATCTGGCATGGTTTTGGAGCAAGATGGGCAAACTGAAGGACAAATTGCACTGCTGCCTCTGCCTGCAAAAGTACTGAACTCTATGCTGTTTCAAGGGGAAAAAACATGAGGGGAATGTTATGGGAGGGAACTTCTTAACAAGGAATGGGAATATATGATAATAACATGGAATTTTCAAGGGAAACTTTACACATTGTCATGCATATAGGAACAGTTTTAACATTGGGAAATCATTTGCCAAGAACATCTCATATGGGACAAAACATGTATGATAATAAACATGGAAGGGGAATACATGAATCAAGAGGGACATAGGGACACCATACACCAAATTCACTGAGGAGTTCATGTGTGTTATAAGGCAGATTCTGCTCTTTTTGTTCTTTAAGGGTTACATGCACATTAAGGAATACATACTCATCATTTTCACATGAAGGGAAAGTGTTTCATGTATAAGGGGGTGTCAAGGATATATAGAGGTTTGTACATGCTTTTAAATATACAGCAAATTAAATTTACATGACTCTCTTCAGTCTTTACAATGTATCTTTTCTTTTTGTTTTAGTTTTTTGCATGTGTATTTTAGAGGGAATTAGGGTTTGAGTGCTTGTGAGAGGGGTAGGGTTTATAACTTAGGGATGGGGGTAGGGCAACATTTATGTGCAAATGAAATAGGACAAAGATGCAAACATGATTATTAATGAAAGAGTGGCAAAAGGAAGGGATCAATGGGACAATTAACACTTGAAACAGTCACAAAACCCTAACATTTTACAAACATTAGCAACGGCCATATTAATCCATTCACTTGCAACTTTAAATGATAAAACCATGACACACATCATTATTTTCACCATCCATATCATTATTCATGAATTGAGTGCCTACCTCGATCAATTTAGCAAGTAAGAGGGCAATTTAGTCGATTTGGAGTGGTTCTGTAGAAGACAGCTTGAGTGGTCGCGCACTGAACCTGAGTGGTCGCGCACATTCACAGCCTTGTTTGAGGGCCTTCCTGGTGTCGGAATCGGGTGCTGGATGGGTCGTTGGAAAGGTATTTTAGTATACTTTCTAAAAAAAGTGTAATTTTTCAATTTGGAGTTGATTTGACCTGTAAAAAATCAAATCTCCCAAGACTGGTCAAAAAGTGCCAAATGAGGCTGCCTGAAAGAAAAGTGTTGTTGCAGTCAACTTTTGAATGCCTTCCGCAACCCCAAATTGAGCTCATGATAGCTCATTGGAAATATATTTGTGTCTAGTTATCATTTTACCCATCAAGAAAATCATTTGGCCAACAAAGTTATGAGAAAACGTGATTTTCCCAAGGTCACTTCAGAGGTGTCTTTGATTCTCCTGAGGCAACGGTATTCTTGACATTTCTCTCAAACCATGACACCTGTACAAAAAGTGAAAGAGTTTTTTCTTCTTTGGAATGTTTTGGACAAAAACCTCTCTCAGTTTCCCAAAATTCATCTTTGATTGCTCTGAAACATCATTTGAGTGAAACTTGCCCCGATGTGTGAAACAAGGAATTTTGTCGAAATGAAGCGAAATGAAGGGGATAGGGGACTTCTAAATTCTTGGGGAAATTTTTGGGAGTGCGGAGGGATGTTAGGAAGCAGGGGAAAGTGGAATCTCAGAGATTGAGTGAGGGGAAGGGGTCCAAAAAGGCAAATCACAGGCCAAACCTAGAAAATTGCCAGGTTGTAGCTAGAAACTAGGGTTTGTGCAAAAAGGAGGATTTTGGGGAATCTGAGTGTTGGGAAGTGTATGATATGGTACTTTAAGGATAGGGGAAGGTGTATGAACATCAGGAAACAAGTTTTTCCATTGATTTGACCATCCAAGAGAAATTGGTTTCAAAACCCTAGGAGAGGGAAATGAACTTGCCAAGGCACAACTGAAGCATGAACAAGGTGTGAAATGACCCAATGGAACTTGACATGATAATGACAACCCTATGAATGATGATAGGCTCAGCTGAATGATGACATGGACCGCCATTTGGACAACTTTAGAAGGAGTGAAAGCAAACCCTAGACCTAATGCCTAGTGACCAAATTTTGCTTGAAAACTCTTTGAAATGACAAAATTTGACCTTGACACTTCAAAATCACTTTGTAAGAGCATATTTGATCACTGGAGGAAGGCTAAAAAGACTGACACTAATAGGTTGCTGAGGCTATTGTTGGGTTTTGTTGCTAAAACTAAAGCCAAAGCAGGAAGCTGAGGCAAAGGCAGCAATGCAAAAAGGCAGCAGCCAAACAAGCAACGCAGAGAGCAAAAGCTGAAGCGCATGCGGCTAAGAGAGTCACTTGGAGTTCAAGTGGAAAGCTAGAGGGCTATAATTGATAGAAATCCAAAGAAGCTAGAGCTGAAGAGCCAAAGTTGAAGAGCCAGAGCCAGAGCCAGAGCCAAAGAGCCAAAGTTAGAGCCAAAGAGCCAGAACCAAGAGCTAAGAGCCAGAGCTTCAAGAGCCAGGGAATAACATGGTGTTTGAACCCGCTATTTATGTGTAAAACAACAGGAGTTAAGCCAAGAGCTTGTAAAAAATACTTATACCATAATCCTAGATAGCCTAATTCAGTTGACTAGAGCTCATAGAGACGTAGCCCAAGAGTTGTGGGTGAACACCTAATTAAATTGATGTTTCTGTGTGATTTTTTATTGCTGCACTGTTTACTGTTATATGCATTTATATATCAGTTTAAGCACATTTACATAATTGCTAAAACAACAGATTTTTAAGGCATATAATCATTTAAAAACAAATATCAACATACACCTATATTTTCAAGCATTTCTTAATTCCGCATTGGTTAATCAATATGACTTGGGAATATTTAAAGCTTTGGAAGTGGGAGAGGTTCTTGTAAGTTAGAAAAGAAGCCTAAGTGCCCCATTTTTAGATCACGTGGTATCAGAGCTTAAGATTGATTAACCTCACCTTAAAGGAAGGTTATATCAGAATGCTTGATTGATAAAGCAAAGATTGCTTGTCTGAAAGGTGTTTGAAAAGCAAGAGGTTGATTGTATGCTTGCTTTGCAGACTGACTATTGTTTTAGTTTGCAGAGGTAAAGGGAGGGCTACTGATAGCTCAGTCCAGGAAGGACATATAGGAAGAAGGGCTGAAGGCATTCTTCTATCCCAAAGGACTTCAAGGCAATCCAAACCACAAGAGGTTTGTTGCAAGAGGTTGCTTAAATAAGCTCTTTATTTATCTTGTTGAAGTTTTTTTGTTCATTGGCATAATGACAACTTCTACAAGTGGGTCCTCAAATTCTGCTCTCTTCACAAGATTCTTTGAATAAGACATGAAGCAATAATTGTCCACCACGATGGATATGGTGAGAGAAATGTATGAGGATGGAAGGAAGAGTAGCATGCTTAGAAAGCAGCTAAATTCCATGAAGGAAGAGAAGCAGTTTCTTACTGGCAGACTACAGGAAATGGAGAGGCAACTTCATATTGAAAATATGAACCTAAAAAGGATGCATGAGTTGGAGCCACAGCTCTTTGTTTCCCAAGAAGCCTTGGTCGAGTATCAGCTTGAGGAAGAGGTAAACTATTCCAGTTTGTCTTCAAATTCCTCTAAGGATGCTTATATTGGTTCTTTTGAAAAACATACTAAAGGCATAGGTTCCAAGCTAATGTCCAAGATGGGCTATGAAGGAAAGGGCTTCGGTAGACATGCACAAGGTATTGTTGAGCCAATGATTGAGGAAAGGCCTAAGTATTTGGGTCCTGGATACAGACAAGCTCATTGAGAAAGTTTCAAGGTTGCCATGAAGGCCATTGAAATAGCTCCAAGAAGGAGTTGCATTATAGAGTGTGAAGATTGTATTCAGGAGGAATGAAATAGCTTGAAACATCATTTGCAAGATGCAGGTGTTCAGAAGCACACACTTGAACCAGAGAGTTGGGGAGACTCCAACAGTCTTGAAGAGATTGATGGTGTTCCAAAGGGAGCCACTTCTTCATTTGCTTCACCTCCTCATGAAGGCGATAAAGGTGAAAGAGAAAGGTATAAATCTAGTTCTAAACATTTTCCTTTTGATTGTGTAAAGCATGATAAATTTCCACATAAATATAGGAAAATAATTGCATGTTCCTTTTGTGGGTTGGATAACCATGATGTTTCTAGATGTTGGAAGAGAATGGCCACATACAGGAAACTTTTGAAGGAAAAGAAGCAAGTAGCCAAAGGTCCATTGGACAAGGCAAATCATGTTGTCAAGAGGATGCACATGTAGTGCACTTACTTCCATAAGAAAGGGCATCTTGTTTCAAAATGTTGGACTCTGAATCTAGCAATGCTTCCACAAAAGCTGAAGAAAGTGGAAAGAGAAGATGGCAGAAATGGAAGTGAAGATTCCATGAATGATGTGTCTCAGAATGATTCACATGCTGATGTTGATGTGGAGAAAAAGGTAGTACCTTTGAAATGGATTGGTAAGGAACTGTTAGGGTTCTTATTCAATTAATATTGCATGTCTATTGATGTATCTACCTTATATTTCATTTCAGCTTCAAAAGTACAGTGTGCTTAAGCGAAAGTTGAAAGCTGAAATGCATGCATGAGCTTGAGATGCATGGACACAGGGATGTTGATGATTTCATTATTTTTTAACATGTATGTGTAATTAAATTGCATGGTTGATTGCTTTGACATGCATGTGATGCCATGTTGACTTGGGAGAAATTAACTTGGTATCCAAATGAAGATAATGATGAAGTGTTTCATCTTTTGAAAAAGAGTCCTAATGGTCTTTTTCTACATGCTTGACTTGAAGGGTCATTTGTCTAAAGGCATGTTTTGTGGGCTTGTCATCTAGTCCATCATTTGTATGCATATGTAAGACATGGAGGTCTTCTCAAGATGTGAAATCTGTTTCTTTTGTTGAAGCAGGAGTTAGTCCATCTAGGTGTTGTCTGTATGCCTGTTGTTGTTGACAACTTGTCAAACAGGTACAAATGAAAGTTTTGTGGAGTAGACGACTTCACATTGGTTTGAGCCACCTTGGATCAATGATCAAGGTAGAAGAGTTAAAACTACCTTCCATAACCATTTCAGCGGAAGTTTTGCATGAAGGCAGGAAAGAAGACGAGCCCATCCAAGAAGGGAAGTGGTCAGAAACTTTGGTTCAGAGGCACTATGCAAAGGCAAGTGTAGTGAGGCTAAAAAGAAGAGGGTGAGTCACTCTCATTTACTGTCCAGATCAATATATCAATCTTTTGGAGACCAAAAGTTCTTTTAGTGGGAAGGCATGATCCAAAAATGGATCTTGGATAAACCTCTAAGTCTAAAAGACTTCATATAAGAGGTAAAAGGTGCCAAATGGCACAAATCCTTTGTAAATCAGAGGAAAATGAAAATCAAAGGCTACTCTTGGAAATAGTCTCATTGTAGAGATGTCCTCATTCTGAATCCAACATAACTTGAATGGGCGAAAACGGAGTTCGGATGACGGTGTTATCATAAAAATAAATTCCCCTTTTGTTCTTTGGGAAATACACAAAAATATGAAGAAATAAGACCTATCAGAGGCTTAAGTCCACAATAAATAGGAGCCATTGGATCTGGCTAATCAATGGTCTAGATCCGATCAGCATATCGCATCGGCGGTGACAGGCAGAAGCAATCAGAGGCATAACATGCGATGGGATCGGACTGATGCGATACCGCGATCACCGATATTAGTGAATTGCAATTGGTGTTGGCACAGACCCTATGATATGGGAAAGACATCGGGCTTGTGCGATCTATGATTGCGACTTGTCGCATCGCAATATCGAATCAGCACATTACAGAGGAGCGGTTATATGTTATATGTTATATATGCGATGCGATGGCCGAACATGACGAGAACATGGACTAGATTTAATGCATTTTGAAATCCGTCAAATGCCGATTTTCTTTGTATTTTCATTTTTCATTGAATAAGTGAAATACAAAGGAAAAGTGCTCAACTCAATGAAACCAGACTCGAAAGGGTTCTGAAATGAAAACACATAATATTTGAAATCTGTCATAAGCCATTTTTGTGGTGTTTTCACAGTTTTAATGCAATTCTAAAATACAAAGGGGCAAGCCCTTGTGACATGTGATGGCAACTTATGGGTGGACCTGATAGGAAAATAAGGTGGAATTATGAAAATTTGAAGTCCGGGAACAGTGTTTTTTGTGGATTTTTCCCGTGTTTGGTATGTTTTCTTGTGTAAGTTGAGAATGGCTATATTGAGGGATTTTAAGCGTTGATGACCCAACCTGTTGCAGAACAGGTGGATTCCATCCCTAAGGGTGTTTAGCAATGATTTCTGATGCTCAGAGAAGGGATTTGAGGGGACTAAAGAGGGAAGATAGAGGGCCCGAAAGGGAAAAGAAACAAATAGCGCCGATTTGGCTTAAAAAGCCACAGAACAACAGAAACAGGGAGTTTTTGGTTGTTGTTGGTTGCTGAGGCTGTGTTGGGGTTTTGTTGTTGAAAGTGAAGCCAAAGTAGGAAGCTAAGGTGAAGGAAGCAGCGCAGAAAGGCAACAGCAAAAAATTAGTGCAGAAAGAAAAAGCTAAAGCGCACGTAGCTGGGGGAGCCACTTGGAGTTCAAGTGAAAAGCCTAGAGAGATGTAAGCTGATAGAAGGAAGAAAGAAGCCAAAGCTGAAGAGCCAAAGTTAGAGCCAAGAGCCAGAACCAAGAGCCAAGAGCCAGAGCTTCAAGAGCCAGGGAATAACATGGTGTCTGAACCCGCTGTTTCTGTGTAAAACAACAAGAGTTAAGCCAAGAGCTTGTAAAAAAAGACTTATACCATAATCCCAGAGAGCCTAATTGAGTTGACTAGAGCTCACAGAGACGTAGCCCAAGATCTATGGGTGAACTCCTAATTAAATTACTGTTTCTGTGTGATTGTTTATTTCTACTTTATTTTTTGTTATATGCATTTATGCATCAGTTTCAGCACATTAATTTATAGCACGTGAACAGTTAAAAACAAATACAAGCATACACCCCTATTTTTAGGCATTTCTTAATTCTGCATTGGTTAATCAAGAAGACTTGGGAATATTTAAAGCTTTGGAAGTGGGAGACATTCTTGTAAGTTAGACAAGAAGCACAATTGCCCCATTTTCAGATCAAAGCTTGAGAAGGAGGGACTCATACCTAGGAAGGGAGAGGACCTTATAAGCTTTGTCTGCTAGTTCAATGTAGGATGGATGCACTTCACAAGTTGTGGGAAGAAAGGATGAAAGAAAAAGAAAAACTCACACTCCACCAAAACCGTATTAAGAGATGGTTCGACAAGAATTATCCAGAGAACTATGTTGGTGAGTTGGTCTTCAAATGGGACAGACCCCATGAAGATAAATGAAAGCATATGAAGTTCCATTCCATGTGGATTAGTCCGTAAACTTTCCATGAGAAGCTTGGCCCACATATGTACCATCTGCAATCATTTGGTGGGAGGATTGAAAACCCTCCTATCAATGGCCAAGATCTAAAACACTATTTTATGTAAGTCAGGGCCATGCCCCACGCCAGTACATTGTCTATTTACTTCTTATTGTCTTTCCACTTTGCTTACTATTTTTGTTTCGTTTTCTTTGGTTTGCTTAGTATCATGATATTTTTGGTTTTGTAAATAAGTGCTACCCTCTACTAAGTTATGGCTTTTGAATGAGTATGTGGCTGAGATCCAAAGAGTCTTGGGACACTACAACACTTGACCAGTCCTGCGTTCATCTTCTCTGTGCTTGGTTATAACCTTGGGCTGATGAAGTCTTGACAAAAAATACAAGCCATCTGCAAGGGAACCTTGGGTCCAACTATGAACCTATGTCCACATTGAGAAACCCCATGCATGTACTTAGCCTTCTGCTTTCTGTGTTCAAGCTCATCCAACTAGTAGAAACGGAGAAAGGGAAAATCTAAACAAGAAAACCTATGTGAGAGGTCTTACATGATTCTCTGAAGGAACAACTTCTTCTCTCAATACGTCAGGATCCCTCTTCAACCCCAAAAATAAATAAGTGCCTATTCATAGTCCTCTTTTAAAAATACAAAGATGAAAGAAGAGAAAGGATTCCTGCGCAGAGAGGTGAAGCATGCAACTCCACAAGGGTACTGACTAGGCTCATTGGAAGTGGATAAATATGTATGTTCCTATGTGACTTTAGTGGGGTATTGTCCATGAGTTTAGCAGCAGAGAAACACCAGAGATGAAAACTTATACTCTGAATTTTTTTAACACGTGAGCGAAACTACCCTTCCCGATTTCCAAACACCGTGATCAAGCTGAAACTTGTTGTTGTGTTTAATTTAGTTGGAAAAAGGTGAACCATGTCTATCCATGGAGTAAATGCGGAAAATGAAGTAACCTACACAACAATTCAATACTCCGTGATAGACTAAGGCCCTGTACTATCAATGGACCAAAACAGAGAAGCTGGTATTCAAAGAGTGTGTCACCAAGTGTTGTAGCGACTGCAACACTCTCCAAACTTTTTGCCTGCATCCAATTTCAGAGCCCTCCTTCGGGTTTTCCTTGATGTTTACAAGCACTTAGGCTCATCCCATGAGCCTGTGTTGAGTCTTTGCACCCTCCTCGCTTGACCGTTCACCAAACATCTTTTAGCATGTTGGTGACAATGTCATGATTACAGTCATTTTCTTGCTATGCACAAAGTTTGTCTTCATGTGTACAAGTTGTAATCGCTATGTAAGCATATGTCACACTCAAGCACGAAGTTATATGTGCAAGTGTCGTCACAGTCGTTCAACGATCTATCACAAGTGTCGTGCTTGTCGCTCGCACCCGTTGGTCAGTCATACTGAGTATGTTGTCTTGTTGGTTCGAAGTGTCTTATAATCGAGTCATGTTGAGTTTGTGTTCATAAGGTCATGCATGCACATGTTCACTCACTCACACACTTGGTCATTTTGTTGAAAATCTGTTGATCGTACCACCCCCCAACAGTCGGACCTCCCATGAGATACACTACATAGTCTCAGACCTTAGTGATCATGTACTACTACCCAGAATTACGCAGAGCTTGAGGCTACCTCCCATGGAGTCTGCACTGCGTAATCATGGAGTCAACTCAACTAACTGTCACCCAGAAAATTGCAAAATTTTGTCAGCAAGCCATCTCAATCTGCATTGCCCTTGAGCAAAGTTATCAAGCCTTTATTTGGTCAACCGATGAGTTTGATTGGCAATGAACCTGGGCTCCACTCCTCTAAAAAATTGCGCAGAAGATGCCAACATGCCCGAATCTGTTGATTGAAGAAATTGTGTAGACATGAAGGATAGGCACCCAGTTCCTGTCACTGCATTGTCCTCTAAATTTGCACAATTTTGTCAATGAGTCACCCTGTTAGCCGACCTTCTCCTCCTCCTGAAAACTACACATTTTTCATGCGATGTCTCCCAGTTGTTTGACACCCCACCCAACCCAAAAATTGTGCATAGATGTCCTGTAGGTAACCCCCTTAGCTCTACACAGTTTTGGCAAGAAATCCCTCGCAGATCGTTGCCAGCCTTCCTAAAGAATCTGTGCAGTTTTCGCTGCTAGTTTCCTCCCTACTATGTGCACTGCCTCCCTACAAAAATTGAGCAGATCTTCCCTTCAACCAAGCTAAATCTCGCAGATAGTCATTTCTAATCTGAACTCCCCATCTCAGCCTCCCAGTGACCACTATGCAATTTTCCTTGACAGAGCTCAGAGCACGCATTGTGAACTAAAATGTGCTCTGTGCAGTTTCAGAGCCTTGCCTCCTCTCCCATTCACCTACACCCGAAAATGAAAGAAAATGCGTCATGGTAGAGTAGGATATTTTTGTCTTTGATTTTGTGTCGTCATGAGTGATTGTAGAGACAGGCACATGGATGAGACATGGCACAATGACGAATGAGATGAATAAGGAGTGAATTCTAGGAGACTTGTTTGCAAATGGATGAACACATGGAGCATGCCAAGTACAAGTGAAGGAGATACATGCACATGAAACAACAAGAAAACATGAAGACCATCGAAGAATATACGCCTTGTCATGTGGAGTTGAAGCCATGATACACCAAGAGCACATTCATCACTCAACAGCATTGTAGCTCGATATGGACACCACTAGCAGCATGAACCTACTTGCACTGTCATGTCAAGTCATGTAATGAGTAATATTTGCCACATCACTATTGTGGGCCATACTGTTGTAATCAATGTAATGTAACATGGAAGTCCAAGAGGCCCACACATAAAGTTGAAGAGTCATGTAGAGTTGAAGAGTCATGTAAGTCAAACAATCATGAGGGAAGTCGAACAATCACAAGGGTCAGTTTCACCCTTGGCTATATATACCCCTCATTTGTGCATGGAAAAGACCTTTCACCTTGGCTCCTCCCACATAGCCTTGAGAGTCTGTAGTCTTTTCTTTGAGGAGCGAGTAGTGGCTCCAACGCCTCACTATCAGGGTTAGTGATGTAATGTTGTACCAATGTGTCTTGGAACTTTCCCTTAATTCAAAAACCTGATAACAGGCCAACACGTTTCGACACATGTATTGTATTCATTTGTAAAAGTATTATTTGGATGCTTGTAATGCATATTTCTTTAACCAATATTAATACATTTGAACTATTTAGGTTGTTCTAATACATATTCTTTCGAAGATGTGTTGTATAAGTTGTTAATGTTGTCTTTCCCTTGTGGACTATTTCACTGGACACTCAACATAACCATTCTCATAAACTTGTTATAATGACCATCACACTCATGTGGACTATTCTATTGGGTGTTGTACATTCTATCCATTCACTGTGTTTTTGACTGATGCATCCGTGTGGACTACTTTGCCAGAAGTTGCGCATGTCCTGCTGTCTTGTGTGTCTCTAACATAGTTGGTACTATTCCCTTTCGACTTGAGACTCACTCTCACCCTCTCCCTCTACAGTGAAAAAAACTTTAAACAAGTAACACTAAGCATCACCAGGCATGTGAACCTCATTGTTCAAAGACAAAGAAAATCACCGTCATGTGCTGACAAGAAAGAGCTAAGGCAAACCTTTATCACAATGCAAACCGGGCCATCATACCATATGGGAATTCTTCACCAAACGATGTGAGGTCTAGTTGGAACTTCATATCGGGGAGATCCCATAAATGTTGGCAGGTCCAGCGCCGTCACTTCCAAGTGTCTTGAAAAGAAGAAAAGGAAATATGATCCTAGAGAGAAGTTTAGAAAGTTTCCAAAGGAAAGGAGGAAAGACAAAAATAAGAGCTTCTACACCCAAGATGCCAAGTCATTTGAAGGTGAAGGAATCCAATCTTCTAATGAGGACAAAGATGATAAAATTCCAAAAGAATTCATGCTCATGGATATAAACAATCTAGAAGTTGAAGCGATCAATGTTGATGATGAAGAGGTTGAAGTAGACTTAGAAGGAGAGTTTGTTAGTGCACTTGAAGAGATTGAAAAAATAAGAAAGGAAAATATAACACATAAATAATTGTTGATTAAGAACAAATTTTAAATTGCTGAACCTCTCCTCTTGCAAATTGAATAAGGTATGAAGATTCAAGAGACTTGAAATCAATAACTCAGTGAGAAGAATCAACCATGTGAAAGGCTTGAGAAAGAAGTTGTTTTTCTAAGAAAAGAGGTAGAAAAGGAAAAGACTTAGTTGAGTTTTAATTATAAGTTTGGAAACAGGAAAAAAATATAAATGAGCTTCTTGAAGCATAGAGAGTCTCCACTTATTGAATTGGTCTTCGAATTGAGGCCAAATCTAGCTTAGCAGTAGAGTCAAAGGGAAAGAAGTCGATTACCTTTGTGAAAGAATGCAATAGAAAAATAAGGTTCAATGCAATAGCGAAAAGAAAAAGGAGGCACACAACTTAATAGTAAAAAAGAGTCAAACCAACAACAACACAATAAGAGAGGAATTTAGCATAGCCAATGTTTAGAATAGATTTTATCCTAGGGAAAAAGCAATCAAATTTGGATTTTATCTGAGAGATACATGAGACACAACTCCCATCAATGGTGAGAATGAGCCGTTAGCTTTCATAGAGCTCATGTTAAGAAATTACCTCTTTGAAACAACACTTGGGTGTTATCTCACACAGCCAGCTCCAACGCCACCAGACACGCAGTTGGGTCTCCTTCCTTGCTCGACTGATGGAAATGAAATGTGTACAACACATTGTAACGCTAGTAGCAGTAGTAGTTGTACAAGCGCATCAAATGCTCCATGTATAGATGAGTTGTGGACCATGTATTTTGACAGATCAAAGGCACGGGATGGCTCTGGATCCAGTTGTGTCTTGATTGACCCAAAGCACAGGAAAAATTTGATCTCAAGCTACTTGGAGTTTGAGTGCACAAACAAAATTTCTAAATACAAAGCACTCATGTTGGGCTTGCAGAAGGCCATGAACCTCAACATTGTTACGCTCAAAGTGGTAGGTGATTCATAAATCATGGTACAACAAGTATGTAACACCATACATTGTTTATCACCTCATGTCAAAAGTTACCAGCAAGAGGCATGGCGACTAATATCTAACTTCCAAGCATTCAATATCACTGCTATGCCAAGAGCACTTAATGCAACTACCAATGCTTTAGTAAACACAACTTCTAGGATGTCACCACATAAGGATAGATTTACTGTTGAAATTTTGTACAAGCCTTCTATCTCGGATAACATAACTAATCTACATGTTTTTGCTGATGATCAACAAATACTGCACTTGATGGATAATGTTGATGTCTTCAAAGATGCAACTATTGACGAATAAGAGCACGAGCAGTCTCTGCAATCTGGGGCTGATGAAAAGAAAGGAAACCTCATCCCCAAGGGTGTGGTATCTCTATAAAAGCTCTATGACTTGTAGAATCACTTTCAGGGGCCAAGGAACAAAAAAACCCATAGCTCCACCATGATGCACGAATAGATAAACCTGAGAATAGAACAAAATCCAAAGTTCGTCAATCTTGCTACGTGTTACACATACTAGGAGCGTCAAGACTTTGTCTTCTTATTCAAAAAGTACCTAGATGTGTTTGCATGGAAATATGCTGATATAAAAATGTACGTCACATGAATAATTCAACATGTGATTCCAATCAAAGAAGGGGTCAAGCCATTTCAGTAGAAGATGAGGAAAGTACATCTGCCACTTAAACCCCTCATACAGAAAGAGTTGACAAATAAGTTGGATGCACAGATCATATACAAAGTTCGTCATCCCACATGGGTTTCCAACCTTGTTCCTGTATGTAAGAAGTCTAGGGAGACCCTCTTATACGTTGATCTACAAAAATTGAACCGCACCACAGACTGTTGGAAATAATATTGAGAGGGGTGGGGTGAATCAGTATTATCAAACTCTTATCAATTTATATAATATTGTTAAACAGACATGGACAGCGAGAACAAATATAAATGATAAAGCATGCATTACTTTTTATTAACAATTTGATATACATTTATAGTACATTTGGTGACCGTTGGGATTCACATCCCAAGGTCCCTTGGACTGCTTTGTCCATTCGGCTTCCACACTAACCCATTAAGGATTAGGTGTCCAACATTCCCCCCTTAATCCGAAGGGTTATGTATGAGTCCAAGAAAAGAGCTGTAATACAAAATGTGCAATAATGCATGGCAGCACTAGGCTGAATGTGCTCTATGAAATGTTGGTAAAAAAAGGGCGGTGGTTTAAGGATAGCCACCAACACTGGAACGCTTAGTGCAGTTCCTGGAACTCTTCCAAAACTCGCAAGAAGCTGTAAGTCTTCTGCTAGAGGAAGTGATCCTACTGTTTCAAAGAGGGAAACCTTCAACCATAAAGGGAGGCCTCACCCCATATAAAAGGTAAAACTTCAACCTGTAAAAGGGAAGTCTCAACCTGTGATGGTTTAAGGATGACCAACAACTCTGGAATGCTTATGCAATTCCTGGAACTCTTCCAAACTAGCAAGAAGCTGTAAGTCTTCTGCTAGAGGAAGTGTCCTTATTGTTTCAAAGAGGGAAACCTTCAACCATAAAGGGAGGCCTCACCCCATATAAAAGGTAAAACTTCAACCTGTAAAAGGGAAGTCTCAACCTGTGATGGTTTAAGGATGACCAACAACTCTGGAATGCTTATGCAATTCCTGGAACTCTTCCAAAACTCGCAAGAAGCTGTAAGTCTTCTGCTAGAGGAACTGTTCTCAATTTTGTCTCCGGAACTCTTCCAAAACTGGCAAGAAGCTGAAGTCTTCTGCTAGAGGAAGTGTCCCACATCGCCAAGTGAAGGCATGTTCAGGCATCTTTGTCTCTGGCTACAACTCAGAAGCTGGTGTGGCAGGTTGTGGCTCAGACTCGCTTGATGTGGCTTTGAAGCTTGTAGATGACCATCATTTCCCCCCCTGTCAGATAAAAGGTGAGAAGATGGAGAAAATTCAACTGCAAGACTGTTCAATATTCTGGAACAAGTTCTGACATGTGTTTGGAATATCTTCTTGGCTGTTGATGCCCATTGCCAAGAAGCGATCCATCCTAGATGAATCTTTGTTCTTGCAGGACGATTGTTTCTGAAGCATCTGTGTGAAGAATGACTGGTTTTATGACAGTGCTTACATGGATAGATCAAAACAATGATCTTTCAGATGGCCAACTCGATCACAGTGTTGGCATTTCACGATCTGTTGTTGTTGTTGTTGTGGAAGAGGAGCAGAGTCTGGAACAGCTGAAGCTAAACTGTCATGAGGAGCAGGTGAACTGTCATAGATGAATCTAGAACTCTGAAAATGAATGGGCTTGGTGTAGTCTGGAATATGAAAGGACAAGTCCTTGTCATATCCAAGACCGGTTCTGTGCTTATTGTGGACAAGCTGTTCCCAAGGTCTCATGATGGGCTTGGGAAGTGCAGACTGAGTTTCTGCATTTGCATGTACAACTGCTGCTTTATTTGAATGATCAGGAACATTATTGACTTGCTGTTTATGGGAGTCTGTTTTAGCCTTCTGAACAGAAACAGGTTCAGAATGATGACTCCATTGCTGTAGTTCTTCTTGCTGTAGCTTTGTCTCAAGCTGCAAAAACTCAATATTTTCTTGTGCATTTTGTATACATTTTTGAATGTTTGAAAGAGAATCTTTGCTTATTTTCACTTTGTCATCGACATTATATTGTATCAAAGTTTCCAATAACTCTAATACTTCATAAAATTTGGCCATTCTCAACAAAATCGATGGTCTGATATGGATTATTATAATGACACAGAAGCTGTAAAATATTCAAAGGTAAGATCAAGCTCAATGGAGATATAGAGCCTTTGGAAGATGATATTTAAAGAAAAGATGAAATAAAAATTTGTGTAACCCACGCTAAAGCCAACTGCAATGTTCTATCAATGTAGTAGTGCAACAAAAAGCATCATTGTACGTTTATCAAGTTCTTGGTGATCCATTCTTATGGGAAATTGTAATGAAGTGTCCAATACTCATTTCGTGTATGGCATGGATGAGCTTTCGGTCAGCCCTTTAACCTTTAAAATGAAAAGTAAAAAATTCGCATCGCCTGATGTGGCATTACAGAAATCGATAAGAACACATCCACGGAAGGCAAGGCTCCAGGCTGGACGGTGTTAGATCAAATATTCAATGCTTCCCTCTCGAGTCTCAAAATCTGGATTCAAGCGAGACAAGTTTGTTGGAGTCGGAGTCGCTGGAAGTTTGGAACACATTTTTCTTCTGCGAGGAATGCGTTATCCGACGTGTATCGGTAGATAAGTGTTCACCAATTCATTTCTTTGGGAGGTAATCTGCAGAAAGCAGAGGCAGCAGGCAGAAAAGGTTGCCGCCTTCCGAAAATTTTGAAGTTCCGAATTATCACTGTTCAGCGGGCGAAGATGAAAATATATCTTGAAGGTTCAGCAGAATCCTCTTCGCCGTCACCAACCTTAATAGATGTTGAAGACAGAGCAGACAAAGCACTCTCAAATTCTGGAGCATCCGAGCTGTGGACTAGGGTATCAACTCCATCCTCACAATCCTCGACATGCCCTGTATATTCCTCATCACCTGCTGATTCTTCATCGCATATACTGTTCACCGTGTCCCTTATGTCCTCAACCTTAGCTCCAGAGGAAGTGTTCTCCACCAGTCGCCCCAAATGGTATTCAGGTTTTATCAGGATTCGAGCAAGCTTGGACGCCGAGAACCAAATGGAGAGATGAGTTGTACAACAACCATGGCGGCTATAAATGATAAGATTATCTCACTAGACTATAGTGACTATACAGTAGAGATAAGGACTGTGGAATCTCAGGATTCTTACAACCAGGGAGTCCTTGTACTAGTAACGGGTGCATTGAATGGGAAAGATGGTCTAAAACGGAATTTCACACAGTCTTTCTTCCTTGCTCCTCAGGACAAGGGCTACTTTGTTTTAAACGATGTGTTCAGGTACTTGGACGAGTCCCCATAGCCAGAGACAACTAACATATTTATTAATGGCATCTGATTTTTGAACCATCCTAAGACCCTAGGCAGCAATATGGTTCTCAACAGATAAAATTGATTTCCTTCAAGGCTGTAAGTCTCGGACTTCCAATTTTCAGCGATTCCAATCTCGGGAACACATCGAGAATCAAAGAGAGCTTCGTCAAAACAATATCCAAGGGATTTGGCCTTCCAAATTGATCCCTACGACAAATAAAAATCCACAATGATTTTGTGTACAACTACGACAAATAAAAATCGACCTTCAAATTCGAGACTTGGAATGAGCTACTGCAAAAAATGTCGGGCAGGATGGCACGCGGACTCATACTTTTGCTCTTCATTTCAATCATGAACCAACGCTATTCAAAAGAATTAACGTATGTTAGACATGTCAGATGCGTTATGAGGCAAGTTATTTCAGGACAGAAGACGTTTTGTATGCAGAGAGCCGCTACACGTGCATTTTGTATGCAGAGAGCCGCTACAGGTGCAGCCTTCAGACCACTCAGTGCGCAGTCCAGGCGTTACCCAGATTATAGCGCAAAGGGCAGATGTGTCTGGCTACAGAAATGCAGAGCATGGGCAGAATAAGCAGGCATGCAGGTGTGTATTAGCCAGACAGTTGATAGTTTGCAGCATGAAATGAAATAGGGATGCACACAATAATAACAATTTTATCTGCAGGAATGCAGAACTGACATGCACAGAGAGGCCACAAAACAAGTGGCTCAAATTGGAGCAGGACCAGCAATCGCCTGCTCTGATACCATGTTAAACAGACATGGACAGCGAGAACAAATATAAATGATAAAGCATGCATTACATTTTATTAACAATTTGATATACATTTATAGTACATTTGGTGACCGTTGGGATTCACATCCCAAGGTCCCTTGGACTGCTTTGTCCATTCGGCTTCCACACTAACCCATTAGCGATTAGGTGTCCAACAAATATTTTTAGATCTGTCAATTGAAACTTGCATATACCTTCCAAACTTATAATTTAATTTATTCTTCGGATTTTTTTCATTAACCTGTATGTGAGAACCATAGAATAATGAGCAGGAACACAAAATTGACAGTCACACCAAGGAACACACGATGTAAGGTGGAAACCTAATGTGGGTGAAAACCACCTGCTGCAATATGTCTCTATCTTCTTTCAATTAGAAACTTCTTCTTACAATGATTTTGTACTGGTGCAGTCTTTTACCAGTACACAGG
>APFE030588734.1:2291-16961 GCA_000404065.3 Pinus taeda
AGCCACCACACCAAACAGAAAAGGAGCTGCTTTTAAGGTCCGGACCGGGTGGTTATCCCCCAATGTTGTTGCAGCGATTTTCGAGGCATCAACACTATGATAATTTTTTTTTTTTGTTGTCTTTTACTCACCACTATTTTTATCTATATCACTATGTAATGCTTTATAGTAGCCCTTTGCTGAAGTATGAATATACCCCAAAGGATTAATTACTTCAATTCTACATCTATCTTCATTCATTGGTCTTCCAAAAACATAAACCAAAAACCCCCAGAACAATTATTGTAAATGCTCTCACATTGGTAGCCTAACCTACTACTATCTCAGAGGTACAACATCAAACTGGCACATTGCGAGGGATTCAACTTTCTTTAAAGTTTCCCTTGGGACAACGATATTTATTAATTCTTTTCCTTTAAAGGTGATTAAATGATTTAGAAGGTTAAAATCATTCACCTTGCCAACTCCACACTCCCAAGCTGACACCTTATAAACATACCAAATCTCGTTTAGAAGCTGACATAGTGAAACCTCTGTTAGATCCTGAAGGCTTCTGAGGAAAGCCAATTCTAAAACTGGACACCACCGATCATCTTCTTCTTCCTCTTCAGTCCTACAATATGAAGAAGTCGAATCATTTGACCCCTATAGTAATACCCCGTTTGATCCTGATTACTCCCATTTATCTCTTAGGGTTGCTGAACTTATAAACATAGGAGTTAATTTTAAGTCAGCCTACCTTATTCATTCATTAGAATCTCATCTAGTACCCAAACTACCACCAGGATCACCTAAAACCAAATATGATTTTAGTGTTAATCTTGTTGAATATAAGCCCATAGATTTCATATCCCCTACCATCTATCATTTCCCTTACATTTTTTATCAACCTGAAGCTTCTTCTTCTTAACAACCTGAAGAGAAATTTTCTGTATATACCAATCCTCTCTTTGAAATAGAAGAAGATATTCCTTTACAGGTCCCATAGATATTCCTTAGGACTCCTTTGAAGTTTTTCAGGATATCTCCCCCTCCTTCACCGCCAACTAGTTCACCAAACCCTAAAGCACCATCACCTTCCTCTATTTCTTCCTCATCCTCTAAATCCACACAAACATGTCATACTCCACCTCGACAACCTCATACACCTCAAGCACCTCATACACCACCTACTATCATGGCCTTCCACCCAATTGTACAAGCTAGATATGCTGCCCTAGTCTTACATAATAACCTTGATGCATTCCCACCTGGATACTTAGAATACCTTCCCAAGTACAATGGAGAAACTCATCCCTTAGCTGAGGACCATCTTCAATCTTTCTTAGACTTTGTAGACAATATGAATATTGAGCAAGAGGATGCTTATATGACATTGTTTGTACAGTCACTTGAAGGAAATGTGAGGATTTGGTTCAGGTAGTTACCATAAGCTACCATTAGAAATTGGGAAGAGCTTATAACCATATTTAAAAATTAGTGGGGTTTCAAAAAGGATCCTCTTTACTTCCTGACAAAATTTGAAGAGATTAAAAGGAACTTCAATGAACCAGTAGCAGATTTTATCAAAAGATTCAATAAACTCTATCACAAAATGCCTGCTGATTGTAAACCTCCTCTAGCAGTAGCTAAGTCTAGATTTTCTAAAGCTTTCGATGATGACTTTGTTGTCATGCTACATGAGATAACTTCAAGAAATCTTGAAGATATACAAACAAACAATATAGAAGTAGAAGCAAATAGGGCAACCTCAACTTCTTTGAAACTTAAGGAAGAAAAGGCCCAAAGAAAGCTTAAATCTATTCAAGAAGCCTTGAGTTCCTCTAAGACTAAATCAGAAGACTCAAAAATAAATGAAATAACATCTCTTCTTAGAAACCTATCAAATAGGATTTCAAAGATTGAGACCCAACCTAGAACTATATAACAAACAATTGCTAAACCTCAAAATCAAAATCAAGGTCAGTATAAAAGAAACCAACCACTACAAATTCTTCAGGGACATACCAATGATCAAGTTCCTACTCATTTATTAATAGATGACCAACAACCTGATGATAAGACTATGATAATATTGAAGATATTAGTAGTATGGATTCTTCTTCTTCCAGTCAAACAATCATCATTCCTCTCTCACAACAGAATCAGGTTCAAGAGGATCGGGAAGCTACACAGGTATCTAAATATATTGCTTTTTCTAAATTTTTAATTTCAAAATTAAACAAAAGGTATGATCTTAGGCCTAGGCCTAGTCCTGGGAGACCTCCAAAGGAAACTCCAATCATTTAATGTTGTACCGAAACTGCTGAAGCTCAAACAACTCTTATTCAGCCATTAGATTAGTCAATTGATACTTCCCAAGCTGGTAAAAACATTTTGACTTAATTCGATGTTGAAAAGGAATTAGAGAGGGTTAAGATCCCAATTCCATTGTTAGAACTTTCTAAAAACCCTGGTTACAAAAGTCAAGTCACTAAATGGATTCAAATGCCACGGTTGATGTAGAAGGTGATGTCATAAGTCTGTATGATGAAAAACTAGCAGTAGTTTTTGGCCCTAGTTCAGACATGATAAATGAGATAGTGCATCCCTTCTATATAATTAAAATGAATTATCACCATAATAAAATATAATTTAATAGCCCCAAGGGTTAGCTCAGTTGGTCAAAAACCGTGCCTCGCCATCGGAAGGTCACAGGGTCGAATCCACCCGAAGCCCTTGGGGTTAGGTCTTGTAGTAGGCCAAGGGGCGATTTAGCCTAGCTATCGCCCAGACTTTTCTGTGGACGTAGCGATCACTCACTGACCAAAGTGCTCGTGAACCACATGCAAAAAAAAAAAATTATAATTTAACAATAATTTAAAATTAACAATAAAAACTTTAAACGAACTTCTCACCATAATAAAATATAATTTAACAACAATTTAAATTAACCATAATATAAAAAATTAACAATTAAACTTTAACAAACTTCTCAACCATATAAAATATAATTTAACAATAGTTAAAATTAACATAAACCTTTTAAACAATTCTCACCATAATGATAATTTAGCAATAATTTAAAATTAACAATAAAAACTTTAAACAACTTCTCACCCATAATAAAATATAATTAACAATAATTTAAAATTAACAATAAAAAGTTTAAACAAACTTCTCACCATAATAAAATATAAATGAGATAGTGCATCCCTTCTATTATAATTAAAATAACCAACAATTTAACAAGAATTTAAAATTAACCATAATTTAAAATTAACAATAAAAACTTTACAACTCTCACCAAATAAAATATAATTAACAATAATTAAAAATTAACAATAAAACTTAACACTTTTGACCATAATAAGTAAAATTTTAACAATAATTTGAAAATAAACAATACTTAAAAATTAACAATAAAAACTTTAAACAAACTTCTCACCATAATAAATATAATTTAGCAATAATTTAAAATTAACAATAAAAACTTTAAACAAACTTCTCACCATAATAAAATATAATTTAACATAATTAAAAATTAACAATAAAAACTTTAAACAAACTTCTCACCATAATAAATATAATTTAGCAATAATTTAAAATTAACAATAAAAACTTTAAACAAACTTCTCACCATAATAAAATATAATTTAACAATAATTTAAAATTAACAATAAAAAGTTTAAACAAACTTCTCACCATAATAAAATATAATTTAACAGTAATTTAAAATAAGAATAAAAGGCTTTTTTAAACAAACTTTTGACCTTCAATAAAATTAAAATTTAACAATATTTAAAATTAACAATACAAACTTTAACAATTGGTGACCATAATAAAATATAATCTAACATAATTAATTTAGCAATAAGAAGGTTTAAAAAACTTCTCATGATAATAAAATATAATTTAAACCATAATTTAAAAATGAAAAGCAATAAAAATTTTCAAAACTATGATAACTATGTATTAATAGAATTTTAATATCACTTAAAAAAAAACCATATTTCTAATTCATCTTAATAAATAAATTGAAACATACAATTAAAAGAAATATAATTAAAATAATAAAATATAAATTAAAGCAATTAAATTGAAATATGATTAAAATAATGAAATATAAATTAAAACAGTTATGACCTTGATAAATTATAATTCAGCAATAATTTAGTAAATTAATAATCCCTAAGATATTAATAATCCCTAAGATATGTCGGCAATGCATCTCAAACATCTATTTATTAAACTAAATAATAAGACCAGTTTTTCACTTATCTTTCACATCGTGAAGATGAACCACAACCACCGTTGCTGGTTCAAAATTTCGATCAAAACAAGAAACCTAATGCGAGATGAATCGGAAGATGATCTACACAATTATAAAGATCGCAGAAACCTAAAATATAAAAGAGAGATTATTGCTTTCTTATAATGTTTTTAATTAAAGCTTACTAAATATGTATATGCATTTCTATTTTATTATTTGGAAAATTGTTTTTGTTTATAGTAAAGATAAATTCACAATCATTAAAATATTGCATACATTCTCAACTATATTTATGAATGAATGGAACCATAAAATGATCTCTTGTTTTCATATAAGATATTAGAATGACTAATAAACTGTTATGCATTTAATTGATAAATATATCATCATCATTTTCATGATAGATAAGAGATTAAGGATGATACTCTGTATGATGGAACTAAGCTCTTTGTGAACAATTTCAGTTTAAATATTAGAGTTCAAGTTCCTTTAACTTTATTGAAAAAATTACAATTGAAATTTATTTTAAAAATTATAATTGATTAAATATGAGTAAATTTTAGTGTTTTTCATAGTCACTCATAAATGATTGAAATAACCTATGTAATGCATTGTTTTTACTAAGAGTTTGAAATGAAGCTTACTATTTGATATAAAATATGGTTGTTACATGAGTAGCAATGTAGTTGGTTGTATCTTAGGGTAATCATAACATGCAGTGTGTTGTTCCCATCATATCGAGCCTTCCTTTTGTTGATGACTAAAATGTGACTATTGATGGAATTATGTAAATAAGGGGAGGAAACATCATCACAAGTCCCAATTAGACTTGCTTTCATTTGGGACAATAACCTTTCAGTGGTATGTAGGTTCAATTTCCACTTTGATGCTAAGGAGTAATTTTGAGAGATGTATACTATATCTATTAGCAGTGTTTTTGTTATGTCAAATTAATTGTAATAATGATTCATTTGGGGTTGGATGGATTTTTTGTTGGAAACAATTCAACAGAAAATCATAGACTGAAATGGTCCTTATATATAAGAAGAGTGAAAGTTGATTGTGGACTTGCCAAAATATTAATCTAATCTACAACCATGGAAGAACAAAATTAACATCAATACTAATCAAATAATTTTAATTAAAACCTCATATTTCTGTACATTTATGTTAATATACAAGACTTCATACAACATAGCATTAACAATTACCCTACAAGAATGATAAACATATCTCCTAAATAAGTCCATAATATTTATCAATAGAATAAGGCCTTCAATACAAAATATTGCCATATTTTGCAAAATTTAGTATTACAATCTTCCTTCTTCTTCCTTTCTCCACCACAATGGAGGGTATTTCTATTTATATATTAGAATACAATTATAAAAATGGGTATTCATCATTACCACTACCACTTTGATCTTCATCTCATTATATATCTTATCCCTTATCCAATACCACAAGTTGAAAGCATACTAACGTCGATGCTATTCTTAGATGGGATGATATATCTATTATTGGGTTCAATACCACAGGCAAATACCACGGTAAAAACCCTTGGTAATCATAAGTGTCTATAGGATCTGCAACATAACCATATGTCAACAACAACTCATCTTCAATATGAAAGGTAGTAGAATGTAGCTTCAATATCATCAACCATATCTTTATGAAAATTGTAGCAATATCATTCTCTTGGCCCAAATTCTTCATACATCATAAACTACGAGACTCAACCACTGATCCCATAGACTCCATCCATCATTGCAACATTATCATCGAATAACCACAACAAACCTACATGTTCTTTCTACAACTGATAAG
Source organism: Pinus taeda (assembly GCA_000404065.3). NCBI lineage: Eukaryota > Viridiplantae > Streptophyta > Pinopsida > Pinales > Pinaceae > Pinus > Pinus taeda. The sequence goes on from APFE030588734.1 coordinate 8,371, forward strand.
CATCAACCATAATTAGCCACACATGCATCATCATTGAGGATCTTCAACAACATACGCAACATCTTCATTGATAAGAATTATTATGTACCAAGGAATTATAAAGTAAACAAAATGTTGATGATGTATTATTAGAAGCATAGAAAATGCCCCCCCAAACCTATGCCAATTGTTCACTGTCAGATCTGATCATATCATTTTCATATAGGTAAGAACATCAAAGTATATTCATCAATCAGTTATCCATCAAGGCATCAACAACTGATAAAAGTCAAAAAACAATTCTCAATAGAATCAACAGGCTCTAACCACAAATCATCACAAAATGAAAACCAAATAATATTTGTCTGAATTATATAAAAGATTTTTCTAAGTTTATCACATAATTTCCTCATCACGATTTTTCTAAGTTTATCACGATTTTTTAGCTCAGAACTCATGTATATATGTGACTTGTCTTCATAGAATCCATGTACAAAAGTGAAATACAAAAACTTCACAACTTTAGCTCCCTGTGCCTGTACTAAGTGTCCCTATTTACTATTACTAAACCAAATGCACTGTCAATAGTATAAACAACATGAAAATCACAACAATCATGGGAATCATCATCAATAAAAACATGTATTACTTCCCATGATATGACAAATCACTAATCTTGAGGACTTGATTATCATCTTATGTTCTCATGAGGTCATGTACCTCGCATCACTTCTACAATCATTGTTATAATTTTTTTTTAACAATGGACTCCAACGGGGACCATCTTATTTTACTTTGAGTCTGAATCCTCATATCTATGAGAATTTTTTTTTTATTCTCATATAGTTTCTCTAGGTTTCTACATCCTCTTGTTATGACCTTTCCAGTTTCTTCAACCATAACCTTACATTTGTTTGATGTAAACAAAATTATATTTCCTTTATGTACCATTTGACGTAGACTTGGAATATTTTGTTCTACTCCTTCATCTAATAAAGCATTAGCTACTCCTCTATGTTTATTAATTTTGGCTTGAGCGTTTCCCAGGATTTTTTCTAGAACATTAGTTCCAAGAATAACATTACCATATTGGTTTTTCTCAAGAGACTACATCTTACTCTTATCTCTAGCCATGTGATGAGATCATCCACTATCTATGTACCATTCATCCTCTTCTTTAAATGAAAAGAGAGAAAAGCCACACCTTATTTATTCTTCTTCTTTATGATTTTTTATGAGGATGTTGGCGGATACATATTTTTTAGGTCTTCTGACATCAATTTTATTATTTGGTTGCTTACCATGTTTTTTAGTGATCCATCGACTTGTTCCTGCATTCTTTTTCTACATGCCCAAACTTGTTGCAAGCATAACATCTTATATGAGAAGAGGAATCATAATATTTCTATTTCATATTCCTTCTATTGCAATCAATGGTGTTGGGATGAAATATACTACAAGAGAAAGAATATGCCTTAAAGTACCTAGAAGTTGATGATCTTTCTAAGAGGCAGTTATTAGTTTGAAGTAGTCTGCAATTATCTACAACGTGTACATAATTATGCCATATAGAACATTAAACATTACTGATCAGAGGAGAGAATTGATTGACATTTCTATAACTAGAAGTAAAGGGTTTTCTTTCTTTATTTGTTTATTAGGTTGACTTCGTATCCCTCTGTTGGGAATTTCAGGTTTCTCATTATTACTCTCTAAATTCCATGTCTCAAAATCTTAACTAGATTATCCTTTAACAGCTTCATGAAATCCAAGACCATATTTGATGGAAGGAGACCTTAGACTACTAAGAATTATCTAAAATCTTATGCTATATTGAAATCGCAAATTTTTATCTTTTTCTTCTAATTTACCTTTTAGGATGTTTAATTCAACCTGATATTACTTTTCCTTTTCTAGATAGTACTTCTTCATACCTTCTTCAACCGTTCTTTGTTCCTCCACTTGCTGCTTTAATTTAAGAATCTCTTCTTTCAGCCCATTTTCTTGTTCTTCAAATGCTTGAAGTAGTTCTTCATTCATCTTACATGATTTTTAAAGATATTCTTTTAGAGAGACAATCTTATCTTCAGACCTTCACAATATTGTTTAGATATTGTACCAGCATGATCCTTGTTATCATATGTTTGCAACTTATCTTTAAGATTAATAATATTTTTCAAATAAAGATAAAGTTTTGTTCTAAGATCAAAAATAGTTTCTAACATGTCTTCTTCTGAATAGACAATGGTTGACACATTATTAAGGATAGGATTACCTGATATTTCCCTCTATGGGATTTCTTCATCAATTGCTTATACCTTATCTCATACTTCCTTTTTAGATGTATAATGCATAAACTTATTTAATTTTGAATCATGTATGATACAAAAGATGTTACTCAAATACTTATTTTTCTTTTGCACTTCCTCGTCATATGGAGGAGACTTGGTGTATCCATTGCATACTAGACACTAAACATCATGATTCATTAGATTAGACTTCATATTTTCCTTCGATTATTGATAACTATATTTTCTTAGCATAGGGACATTTGCATTGTCCTTTGTTTCTGACTTGTCTTGATATTTTGCTTCTAAAGGAATCATTATTTAATCTATTTTCATTTTGGAGTGCCTACTTTCAATTTTACCCATGAGTACAGGATCAATTGTTTTATTGTAATCATTGATATCATTATTGCATAGACCAGGAAACAAATCATAGTTAGAACAAAATACCATACCTTGTAATGATTTATTATCATCTTCCTCCTTCTTTATCAATATAAAGTGGGATGCACCCAAACTTGGATATTTTGTAACATCTATAACTGTCACTCTACCTAATATACCCCTGTCAAATTTTTTAATAAAAATATACTTTTCTTCTAGACCATCCAACCCATTACTACCTCTATCTTCAAATTCCATAAGTAATTGACATTCTTGATCAAAATCACCCTCTTCACCATTTCAAATACCATCACTCTCTTCATGTGTATTTCAAGACCTTATTTTCAAACGTTCTCCTATATGTTTTTGACTCTTCTTTCCTTGTGTCTTTTCTTGATAGGGACACTTAGTAGCGTAATGACTAAGTCTACCACAAGAAAAACATTTGCAGTGATAGTACCCCTGGATATTCCAGCACCCACTTGGAGTTTATTTACGAAGTTTTCCTCTTTTTCTTATGATACATAACCTGATTCTTCATTTTCCATTCCTTCTGTCATAGCTTTGAAGGTTACTTCTCTCATGTCTGAAGGACCACCTTTCCTCGTCTCAAATGTGTCAGTATTCCATGGAGTTGATCAAGTGTGTGACTTTTTAGATTGTTCATTTCTTCAATAAAAGATACTTTGGAATCAAACTTTAGAGTTAGCGATCTCAAAATATTTTCAACAAGAAAAGAATCTTTTGTTTCTTCACCAACATTTCTCATGGAATTAACAATTTCATCTACTCTAAGAAAAAATGTTGCAATGCTTTCATCATCATGCATTTTCAATGTCTCTTATTATATTCTGAATGTTTCGAATTTAGCACTTTTTACCTTGTTTTCACCCTCATAACTTGGCATAATATTATCCCACATTTCCTTTTCTATGTTCAGCTACATTACCGTCAGAAAATTGGACTCATCTAGATTTCCGAAGATGGCATTTACAACTTTTTCATTGATTTCATACCCTTTCTTTCCTGCAGTATTTATGGGAATGGAGGCTGGATATTGATATCCTTTTTCAATGATTTCCCATACATCATCTACTAGTGCCTTCAAGTATGTTGTCATCCTAACTTTCCAAAAGACAAAGTTAATTCCATTAAATATAGGTGGCTTGATAGAAAATACTCCTTTTTGACTACTCATCTTCATGGATTTCGTTCAAACGATCAGGATTCTATAGAAGGACCTACTTTGATTCCAGTTGTTGGGAAAATACTAAGAGGGGGGTGTGAATCTGTATTTTTAGATCATTAAACTTTTCAGTTTCATATTAATATTTTTGTACATGACTTTGCTTAAGGGAAACTGCAGATATATGTGACTGTTATTCAGAAAAAATAGCATATATCCTGTAAACTTACTTTTCTGTTAATTCATCATCCGTTTATATTGACCTACTACATCAGTACTTCATTAGACATTAAATAAATAGTAACCATGTGCACTAAGAACAAAATACGACATCACACATAAGCAACACATTGACACATACGAACACCAAAATTTTTAGGTGAAAACACAATGTGGGAAAAGACCACTGATGTTGTTGTCTCTATATTCGTTTATTATAAATAAAAATTCTTATAATATTGTACTGGCACAGACTCATACTAGCACATAGGAACCTACCTACCATAGGCTACAACCTTTTATCATTCTTTAGTACCCAGTCGAAGTGACCTCCAACCCCCTGATCTCATTTACCAACACCCACTCGAAGGGAGATCTTACCCCCTCATATGATTTACCAAGTACCACTGGAAGAAAGCTTCAACCTCCTCATTGAATGATCCCATCCACAACACTTTCATGGACCATGTTTCATAAATTTTAATACTAGATCCACCTACTGCATAACATTCCAACTTGTAGGCCACATTTCATCAAAATTTTAGTCTCGACCCACTACCATCATTTAAGCCAAAAACCAAATATCAAAACCGAAATTGATCACTGCAACAAATCACTTTATCATCAACTGAAACAACCAATATCTGACCCAATTGAATCAACAAATTAGTCAATCAAATAAAACTCAAATCAATCAACTTATAACCATAATAGTTAGATCACTGTAACCAAAGTACTAGTACTAAACCCAAACACTGCATCATCTTTCTGGATCAACTGAAATCCCTGATCAATAAAGTATCAGAATATATACACTACTTTATTGTATCAAACTCACATATATATGTGACTTCCTTGAAGAATACCCACATACATATCTCAAAATATTGAACCTGGAAACTGAACCACTGTCACTCTGAAAAAAGCACAAAATTATAAACATAACCACTACATCATTATGAAATAATCACAGAACCATCACTGATCCTCATTCAAAAACAACCAGTAGCTTCATCACTCTTTAATAAAAAAATCCTCTATCAAAACTTCAATATTAAGCCCAAATAATCAACTAAGACTTCGTTGATAGATAACAGAAACATAGCAAGATTGATGAAATTGATCGGACATTTTTTTTGCAAAATGCTAGTTCATGTACACGCTTTCCTCAAAACAACATCCTGTATATACACATTTATACTGAATCAAACCCACATATAGATATGAATATATATGAAACTTTCCAGTGTTAAACCCAAGTGTGGATGCACCTTTCAGGTTATCAAACTGCATATAGATCTTCAGTTACTGACCTAAACCTTCACTACATCACAAAATTTCAGACATACCCAAATCTCAGCATACAATGAAAAATCACATGTCAAGACATTATCACCACTGATCAAATCAACCCATAACCAACATTTTCATTTCATATATATATTACATTTTATCCCTCATCAATTTTCCTAGTGCAATCGTAGTTTCAGATAAAGCAAGTCATTAATAGCCCATTACATCCCTATTTGTTTCAGATATAACTATTCATAAAATATTCATCACTTGCATACCACTACCACTTTGATCTTAATCTCCTTATATGTCTTAGTTTTTATCTAATACCACCGGTCAAAATCATACTAATTCCAATGGTATTCTTAGACGAGATCAAATACATGTTTCTCGAATCAATACCACCAGTTAATACCATGGTAAAGACCCTTGGAATTTAGAATACCATGGTGCGCAAACTTTTCGTGTCTATCCTTCATCATACCCATGTTTGTACATGAATTCTCTTTACAAAACCCACATATACTCTACTTTGCTTCACCAAAGCTTAGTGTGTACACGACTTTGCTTCATAGAACCATCATATACTTGACTTTGCTTCACCAAACCAGTGTATTCTTCTTCAAACTTCATCTTTATCATTCCCTTATCTCTGAATTGATATTCGTTTTCTGTCACATGTAGACATATCCTATTGACATATTCATCAAGTAGGTTGCCATCAAGGACAACACATGATTCATAGTGCCAACATATGATATCATCCCGAAGGGATAATATTTTGGTGGGGAAAGAAAACACTAATTGTTTAATTGTATTTTTGACTTATCTTCCTCTAGGTTTACTCAAATTTTAAGTGTAGACAAATGTGGGATGAAAAATTGAATTATGCATCCAACGAATAACCACTTTGGATACTTCTAAGTAGACCCACATCGAAAAAATTTAAAAATCCACAAAAAAAAATGTGTTCAACATCATTTTTTTCGTGTATTTAAAAAATAAAATTATGTGGGAGTACTTAGAAGTATACATAATGGCTACTCATTCGATGAAAAATTTAATTCAATATCCAACAGGTGTCTACACTGACATTTGAGAAATCCTACAAGGATAAAAGTAGAAAAAAAAATTAAAAAATTGTTTTCTTCATTCTTCTTTAAAAATTCATAACTTTAATTCTATTATTTTAACAATTGTTTTATTATTTTCCTCATGACACACATTTTAGACCTCAAAATTCACCTAATGATAATTTTTCAATGGTGGTGCCCCACACCTTTAGAATATTTGAATATTCCTTTTGAAAACAATAACAACAATAAGTCAAAATTTGAATTCATTTATAGTTATTTTTTAATAACACGTAGTAATCATGTAAATGAATTAAATTAGTTTTTAATCCCAAATTTTAATTTTGCATCTCCAAGGGATGGGAAAAGGTTGAAACTCTTTCACCAAATCTTCCCAAGCATCACTCTTTCAAAAAAATCAACCTTATAGTTTTGGAAGGGTGGTGCCCAACATATTTGACATGATTTGGATATCCTTTAGAGAACATCAACAATAATAGGTTAAAATTTTAAATCTTATATAATTTTTTTAGCTAGACTCAATAACAATAGAAAATAATTACATTAGTTTTTAATATGTTGATTTCATATCACTTGCATTCTACCACATTGTATCACACAACCCCATGGTTGATTCTTTTGGTGATTGGTTTAACAATTTTAAGACTAAGCCATTAAATCGCTTAAAATAGTTGGAGTTTATATTGTAAAAGTTAAGCATGCAACATCTATACATGGATAAAAGTGAAATGTGAACTACTTACATTTATAATATAGAATATAATTTTACTTTTGGAAATTACTTGCTAATTTTTTGTGAATGTTTAAATGATCATTATTCTAGAGTTGAGAAATATTTTTGTTTTATATGGAATAACATGTTATTTATTGAATATTTTATAGAATCATGAAACTATACAATAATGAGTTGGGTAAAAGTAGCACTAGAATGTATTTTTCACATATAACACCTTACATTATATTCCTTCAAGGAGATAGAGTTTGTGAACAACCTTTACAATAATTGATTTATGTTGAGTATAGGAGCTATTGCAACAAAACCTTTATATTTTATTTGTCTCTTCCTATTAACTATTTATGTGAAAAATAAAAATAAAAAATTAGTGTCAATTATCAAATCTAGATATATACCACAAATTAAGATGGTTATAACTTCAAAATGAAATGCATGCTTCCAATGTTAAATAAAAAATCCAATATTGCATAAATGTATTTTTTTTTTTACACAACGTTGTCACTTTTATGTAAAAGAGGAGCCATGATATTTTCTTGAACTATTTTTAGTGAACTAAATTGATTTTCATTCATTCGATCAGCAACCAACTCATATTGTCTTGATGTGCATCAAATTCACACGATTTTGGTGATGAACTCTAAGTTCTATCTATTAATGCTATTGTAGATTTTTTGGGTTTTTATTACATAGAATATTTCAAAAAATATTAAGTTAGGATATGGACATACAATAGTGAATAAAATGTTAGTTTAAAAAAAAATATATATCTTGATGATGATGTCCATTTCAGAGAAAATGTTAAGTTAGCTGCTCTAAAAAATCAAGGCAAAATGAAAATGTTAGGTTAGCTGCTCTAAAAAATCAAGGCAAAATGAAAATGTTAGATAGAAAGAGAACAAATAAATTTTCAAGGTGAGCAAGTCTAAATGCCACTACTCTGTTTCTACAAAATAATGGTTGTGTGCAACCTGTTTTTAAATGCCACAACCCATGATAGCCAAACTATTTAATCTTGACTGCTTCATGCTTTAAATTGATACTTGTTGACAATAATACTGAGAGGGGGGGGTGAATCAGTATTATCTAATTCTTTTACCAAATCTTTCTTATTTATACTTTGAATTATTTTTGCATACCAATACCATAAATAATGAGCATGAGCAAGAAAATCAGACAGTCACATCAAAGAACACCAGATATAAGGTGGAAACCCAATGTGGGTGAAAACCACCTGCTGCAATATGTCTCTATCTTCTTTCAAATTAGAAACTCCTTTTACAATGATCTTGCACTGGTGCAGTCCTTTACCAGTACACAGGCTGCAACCTGCTGAGAGCTACAACTCTCTCTCGTTTTCCAGTCTCTCCTGAAAGGGAGCTACAACCCCCTACTTCTTTTCAAAGGACCACTTT
>APFE030588735.1:0-10482 GCA_000404065.3 Pinus taeda
CTAAAAATCGTCTTTTCCGTCGTAGTCCTCGGAGAGATCTTTCCAACGGGCTATCATGCGCGTCAAACGGAATAAGACGACCAATTCGCGACCTCGGGAAGTTGATGTACCAACTTACCCAAAAACGGGGCCCACAATTTGGCGTTTCATCTTCCAGGGTTAGGTTTTGGAATGTGAAGGGTTTTTCCATTGTTTCTCAACAATAAATAGGCCTTCGAGCCTCATTTGTAACACAGTTCAGAGGCATGAAGCCACACATCTCTTCTCAGAGATAAGCTACCATCGCCCTAGCTGGTTTATTTCTATTTCCGGTTGTAAGCATATTTCAGTATTTTCCATTAATGAAATGAAGTATTATTTCCGCTGCATCTTTGTGTATATGGTTATCTCTGTATTTTATTGCGTTCCTGTTTAAATCTGGATCACAGGTTGACTGATCCCTCCAAGACTGAGCAATATTGGTTTGCGTGCATGTGCTACTTTTCCCAAAAGAAAAACATAAAAGCAAAAACATCCCTAGATTTTAGGGATCCACTTTTAGCAGCTGGAGGTTACATGAAAAATTCATTTTATAAACCTCCCACCAAGTGTCGATTTTTCCTATATTTGTGGCATGTGCATCATAAGACTCGATCTTATCAAACTTATTTATTCGACGCTTCAGAGCTCATTCCTCACATCAATCTTCGAGCTCTAACATCCAACATCGCCTCTAGGAGAATTCAACACATTCAGCTCAACTATTTTCGAGTAAGTATGCTTTTCACCTCTTTTGCTGCATTTCTATCACTTTTGGTATTTTGGTTTGTGCGAGTGTTGTTTCCTTCGTTTCAATGAACACTTGTTGTCCTTTTAATTCATGTTAGCTTATAGAAGCATTGTTTCAAGTTTTTCGTTGCATGTACTGTTGTCACATGCACGACATTGTTTCTCCACTCACAATTGTCGTTGTTGTGACTCGCTTCACACACTTGCTTGTTTTCCCCTTTTTTGAATCCTGTGCTCACTATTTTCATGCATGATCCTTCACTCTTGTTTACACTCAGCTTTTCCATGCATTCAAACTTTTCATGTTTTCATTCACTCGTCGGTGGGTCTAGGCTGCCTTGGCCCATAACTTGCCTTACCCATCTTTCTATGCACATTTCTGAGAGTGAAGGCTCTGCCTTCCTCCCATAAATTGTGGAAATCTAGCCTAGCAGTGACCTCCAGGCTTGCTATACACAATTCTGAGAGGCAATGCCTTGATGGCCCCCAGAAATTATGCAAACACAATTTGTTGGTTGCAGTCATTACTGATTGAAACTGTGCATTGCGCAGTTTTAGTCCTCAGTAGGCCAAGTTGGACTGTGCATTTCACAATTTCAGTATTCATTCAGCCCACTGACATTCCGGACTATGCTTTGTGTAGTTTTGATATTCCGTCTCCTAGTCTACCAATGAAAATTGTACAATATTTTCAATCATTCATCCAGGTGTGTTGCATGTCAATCCTCAAGTTGTTTAGGTTTTCAACTAAAAAAATTATTTCCCTAAGAATTTCTCTATCTCCAAGTATCAGAGGTGTTCATTCATCTCTCAGCAGTACAAGTACAATGCCCTCTAAGAGAGTAGGATCAGAGGACATCGTCAAGAGTGAAACCAGAGATGCGTTGAGAAAGTGTTTATGAGTTTGCTTATTTATGAAGATACTAAGTTGTTCATAGACAAGGACATCAAGATGAAATGATGGGACATCAATGACACCTTTTCAAGCACATTTGAGGAAAATCTGGAAGACCACAGGGTCTGTAAGTTTGTCTTGTACAGGATTGTATGCAGGTATCTCGCGTTTCCATACGCAGACATGATCCACTTGATTGTGTCACATATTGATCCAAAGACAATGGTGTTGATTAGTTTCAATGGAACATAACTTTCTACCTTCAAGGCAATGGAATTTCAAGAGATGTATCACTTGCCACAGTCGGCGACCATGATGGATACACCTTTCACCAGACCCAACAACACTGCAAACTCAATAGATATCTTGAAGAGATGGGTGATAGAGCCATCAAAGTGCAGGATAACACCCAAGCAGGTTTACATGACGAAGATACTACGGAAGGCATATCTGCTCTTGGTCATCTTTTCATGCTGCTTATACGGCCAAGAGAGCACAGAGACATTCTCGCAAAGTTGGGTGATTGTGTTGGATCAACTGGACAGCGAAGGAAGACCTTGAAACTGGTCTGACATGTTGCCTCTTAGGTTGAATGAATAGCTAACAGAAGCCTGACATCCTCTCAAGGGTCAGCAAGCGAAGATATACATGTCCTCTTACATATTGGATGTAGTTTGTGCCCATCAGCAGTTCCCAGGCTTGGGTTGGGCATGGACACCTTCGGAAACATATGTGCACACTTATTGCAAGTTGTTCTATGAATACTGCTTCCTTGGAGTTATCATACAATTATCAGAACACTTCATCAACCCAGTGTATAGGACGATATTTGAGCAGGATCCATCTTGCATGTCGCAGGCAGTGATAGAGGCATTCATCAACATAACAGATTGGTATGCCTCACCCCTTGGCACCTTCATATGGATGTACAACACAGAGAAGGCTCTCCATGTTTTACCAAAGTTTTCCATGGATACGCTCATCATGCAAGAAGTGGCGTATCACATCTTGACAAGGTTGTCAGCTAGACTGCATAGGAAGAAGAAGGCATCTTGACCTACTCTTCCTTTGTAGATCAAGTTGTATGAGATCCAGAATCTTAAGCATGCTAAGGCCGAGATGGAGGAATTCAAAAGATTCACCTTCATCACTAGAAGTTTCAATCCGTATGACCCGCATTTCTTAGTGAAGGACCACTGTGCGATATTGCAACATCCTTGGATCCAGGAGGCATGTCATTAGCCTGAGGAAGACCCATAGAGATAATTCTATCATTTCTCTAGGCTCAATGAACTGGTTAGCATAGATGTAGAGTGGTTAGCAAAGTAGAAGGAAGCAACATCTCAAAGAGAAACATCATCAACAGTAGCAGAGGGTAGCAGACCTACGCATGACAAAGGTAAGAGGAAGGATGTTGACAGCGTAGAAGTAGAACAAAGATGCAACTTCAAAGCATATCCACTTGTCTTGAAATCATATTTGGAGATTGAGGCTAAGTGGTGAAACAGTGACAGAAGGATTGCACAAAGGCAAAGAGAGAAATAGAAGATGGAGGAAACATAAAAGGAGTTGTAGGAATTGAAGCGGCAACTCGAGGAAGCACAAGAGCTCCAAAGAAGAGAGAAGGAATCGTAGAAAGAACAAGTACAACAAGAGGTGCAGCATGCAAAGAATGACGGAACTACGCCCATACATGTTATTGACTCATCTGAGCAGCTGGCACATAGAAGACAGGGTGAGCAGTCGCGAGAGAAGGACATAGCTCAAGAGATTGAATAAATGCTAGAACAGATGGACATGGATATGGTTAAGCTAAAGTCAGATCAGGATATTAACCTCATGCCTCAGAACCAAGAGGTCACCCCACTAGCTTCACCAGATCTAGAAGCAGAGAAAGTCCCAAGTGATCAAGGAGACACAAAAAACCTTGAAGACAATCCAGAGGCAGAGATGCACAACATATCTTTCGATGAGTCGCAACAAAAATTTGTGCAGTCGCGCAGAGTTCCTATTCCAGATGTCCATGTATCTTCTGCGTAGTTTAAAGAGCGAGTGATCGTATCCAATGTGCACAAGCATCCAGCTGCATTGCCCAATGCTACAAAAGCATATGCCGAAGCCACTAGCTCGAGTGTTATATTCTTCATAGCTGAGAACGAGCACATGGCTAAGGAGTTACAATCGGCCAAGCAAGGAGGAGAACAGGTTATAGCATTCACCAGAGCAAATTTGAGAAGATAGATACTAGATGAAGTATCGTCTCTTGAGATAGTCATGTGGAAGTTTTACGCCAGATTCGTCACTGTGCATAAGTTAGTTGTCCATCTCAATGGTTGGCAACAGCGCTATGTTAGGAGAGCATGCATCTTGTTATATCTGCACACTATTATCGATCACATGAAAAAATGTACAAAGGAGCCCCATTGCACTTGCCAAAGATGATGAAGCCAAAGGTGGTAGAGTTGAAGGCACACATCGAGAGTCAGATCTGGGACTATGAGGAACTCCCGCAGTTCATCACCAGTTTGCAGGCTTCACATGCATAGGTGTTTAGGAGCATGGATTTCATTGTGCATATACATGTGATCCCATCCATAGGCACATTCACTGAGGCAAAGTCAAAGAACCAAGTCCGACTAGAGTTGGACATGTAATTTGATCAGTTGATGCGCGTAGCCACTAGCGCAGACTTGGAGATCAACGCAGACATTATGCATCAGTATGTTGTTGGTCCAATTGCACTCAAGACTATGATGTGGATGTTATTAGACAATTTGGACAGAGGTTCCAAATCAGTGTACCCAGATGCAACGAAGGCAAGAGTTTGCTTTCAGAAGGATGTCACCATAGAGCATGCAGACACCATAACAGACTACCAAGCTTGGCCTCAGTTCGCCATCGTCGATCATCACAAGGATGTCAAAGAGTCAGTCTTCCCACAACTATCTGGGTCTTAGTGATGTCTTTCATGACTTACTCAAGCTTATTTTTGTCTCACATGGGTACATGTGCAAATTGTAATGTAAACATGTTGTAATAGTGAAAGACCAAGTGTCAATTGTAGAATGTAACAGTCATGTAGTAGTTGAAGAGTCATGAGGGTAGGTAAAGAGTCACAAAGGGGAATTTCAAGGGTCACCCCACAATTTTCTATTTATAGAATCTCATAACTCATTGTACAGGCTTTTGGTAGCCAAGCTTCCTATAAGTGTAACTTAGAGAAAGCTTGGAGTGTATTGTAACGAGCCTTGGCTTCTCCCCAGTGTAGAGCTAGTACATCTCTTTGGAGGAGCACATGATAGTGACTATAATGTTTCGCTATCGGGGCTAGTGGAAGTCTTGGTTGTATGTATGATTGGATATTTCACTCTCTTAATATAACAGGGCCAACATGTTTCATGCATATGTTGTTATTGTAGTTCGTCTATCCTAGTTACTTTAATGATGAATGTAGTTGTTATTTACACATGTATGTATGGAATATTATGTATGTGCTTATATGAATCATATCAAAGCGTGTTGCTGATATAACCCATAACTTTGATCGTCGCCTATCCTTCTTTCCATCTTGTGATGGCTTACTGCTCATGTGTTCCCTTTCAATCTGCTTGTTATCATAGGTTTCTAAGAGGTTCACTCATTTCCCCTTCCATGTGTTAGATCCATTCATGCACCTTCCTTGACTTGTTGCAAGGTCACACCCTTGCTACCAACAAGGGCATCTTACTTACCTCTAATCGCAACTGCAGTCAAGGCGATACCGTACTACCCAATGTTGGGACTACTACACCGAATGGTCTGAGGTCTAGTTGGGACTTCTTACCGGGTAGTCTATCCCCTGACATGTTGGTGGGTTCGACATCGTCAACAGATTCTCTTGTTCCATTTGTGCCAAAAATGAAGACTTCTAAGGCCATGTACAACAAGCTAGTGAAGTTGTACTTTATAGGTACAATAGGTCAAAATATGTTGTTGCAGAACAAGCTATATAGAATGAATAAATCAAAGGATGAGGATATGGAATTCTTCCTCATGAGAGTCTCTCAATTAACAAACCATTTACAAGGAATTGGGGAGTCAATCACTGATTCAGAAGTAACTGTATGTGTGTTGAATGCATTTCCACTAGAATGGAGAAATTTTGCAATAAGTATATACACCAAGAAATATTCAACTCCATTTGATGAGTTGTGGGCAGAATGCATACTAGAATAATCAAGGATCAAGGTCAAAGATGATATTGGATCAAATGAGCAATATCAAGCATTCCTTTCCCGAGTCAAGAAGATTAAGAAAGGGAAGTTTGGCAAGACAAAGAAGAAATATATGTCCAAGGTGCATTGTTTTAGATGCAACTAATTTGGACACTTTAAGAGGGATTGTCCAAACAAACAAAACAATAAAAGAAAGGAACGAAGTGAAGCTCATGTAGCTGAAGCAGTGAGAGAACTTGAAAAGAAGGAAAAGAAGGAATAGGTGAAGGATCTTTACTACTAAAAAGGGTCCTTCTTCTTGGTTCTCTATGAATGTTTTTCTTTTAATTGATATGTGATGCATAAGCATCATAGGGTAGAAGCATATAATATCAACATTATGTTTCTTGGTAGAAATCATCTAAGGATAGAATGTTAGACCATTGTGCATATTGTTCATCATGGTCTTATCTAACACTATGTTAGAGGTTGTCATCTTGCTTAAGGGGATCATTGTGATCTAGGAAGGACCATTATATTAATAAGTCCTTGCGAAAATCATTATGACAAGAATATTATGCATTCTATATAATGTGAAAACATGATGGTAAAGGGATTAAAGGTTGCAATGGGTCAGGATGAAAAACCTTTTTGTATGGATAGCTAGATGATTGGATTAAAGCGTGATGATGTATGTTTAACTTTGGACAAAGATTCATATATATAAGAATCCAGTGAAAGAAAGTTGGTTATGTAAGTTATGCTTAAGTATTTATGATGTCGGAAAAGAGTAGGATTTGACTTACTATGTATAAAGAAATTAATACTTTCTCTAGAAATTTCTATGATAATTTTAATGTTCGATATAAGCTCCGAAAGCAAAATTCATAACTTGGTAATCAAGTTCAACCCTTGGGCACTCTAATGTAAGAAGGAAAGTTCAAGTGGAGATGGTCGATGAAGATGTTGATGATATGAGAAGGTCACCATGGTGACGTAAGTCTATTTCTTTTATGGTCTATTTATCTGGTTAACATTTTATTTTGGCTACCTAAGAGAATTTTGCAAGAAAACATGATGATAGTTGAGGGAGGCAAGATCAACAAGAAGAGTATTGATGGAAGCTTAATATCTAGTACCTAGCAACTATGAAATCAAGATGAGTTTGTCTTGGAATTAAAGAGGTAGTTTTAAGAGGAAATAACCTGAAGGTCAAAGAATATCACTTTCCTTAGGAAGCTTGATCAGTTGGAAGTTTGGGAAGGCTCAATGAAATTCCTTTATATCAAAGAAAGTGATTATAAAGGGAGAAGAACTAGATCCTGTCACTAGAGAAGAGAGGGTTCCATGGTACCTTGAAATAAAGCAGGATCAATAGAAGAGATGTGAAGGAAAGAGGGATACATGTAGATATAGCTGATACTCTGATGAAAAAAATCTAGAATCCCCTTTAGTTTTGAGAGGGAGAAAAAGGAGTCTCTTTGAATAAAGAGAAATGATCTATTCTCCGGATTAAGAGAGAATAGGGATGTCCTCTCAGTTTGAAAGGAAGTGATATTCGATATCACATGTGCATTATTCTCTTCAGGTAATGAGAAGAGAATGATGGAGGATTGGATAATAATTTGTGGTTTCCTTGAGGATTCAAGAAAGGAAAGGGGACTGATAATCCTTGAGGATTTGAATCTAAGAGAGGTAGTAGTCCCAAGGACTGACACTCTTTAAGTATAGGACAAGAATCCAAGAGAAGATTGGTCAAAGAGAACTGACATTCTTTGAGGACTCGGGAATGGAGATCCAAGATAAGAATAGTCCTAAAAGGACATACCTTGTGGACATCCATATGGGGTATGTACCTTAGAGAGGTAGTGTTGTATCACATAAAGCCTCCTAGCACAATGCTTTTGAATTAAATAAGAGATTTTCTAGTTAGGCCTCAGGGACAGTGTTGGTCATGATGATGATGCTTACAATATGCCTTATCAATCTAGCTCTTCTTGAGAACTATTCATTTTGAGATGTAATGTTGTACTGATTGTACAATTATGAATACATTCACAGTTAAGAGGGGGTGTTGATAAATGTAACTAGTTTCGGTCTTCATAATTTTTATACTCATTTTACTATGTGTCCTATGTAATAAACAAGAATAGAATAAAGAAAAATATTATTATTAAAGAATGGGTTTCATGCTCATTATTGATGGTCTTCTACGTAAGAGCATGTTCTTCATGCTTCTAGGGTTTGTTAGGTCTTAGGATTTATTATCACGAGTCAATGCAGTCAACATCATGTTTATAATACCCTTCAGGGTAATTTGAAATTGTAAGAAGAATTATTTTTTAGTCTAGAAAGTTTGGGAATCTCCAAGAGTACAAGTCGGCCCTAGGAGAGAATTTGACCCAGGCTTGAGAAGGATATAAAAGGAAGCAGTTCGACCTCATTTGGACACACTCACTCGCAAGTTTGATCTATCAATAAAGAGTTCGATCTGTATCTTTGAAGCTAGGATAAGAAGCGAAAAGGTCTAGGAGATGTTAGGAGGACTAAATTTGTTTTTTCTCAGCTCTATCTCTCTCACACATGCAGATAAGATAGGGTTTTTATAGCCAGAAAGAGGACGAAGTTACAGGTCTAAATTGCTAGGGAGCGAAGTTGTTGCTGTGGAGCAGAATTACTAGAACAAATTGTTGGATAGAGTGAAATCCTTCTCTTGACCTAATTGACCTTCGGGAGAGTTGTTTTTCTCCCGGAAGGTCTCAAAAGGAAGATAGATTAGGGTTTCTACAACAATTGTTGGGTCGAAGTTGCAGGTCGAGTAGCAATGTTGTTGTTGGTAGGTCGAAGTTTCAAAGAAGAGAAGTTCAGTGCATATGAAAGGACTTGAGGAAGGCTGGATTGATACTGGGAGAAGGACTTCGTCTAGGGATTGGGTCTTTGTATCTCATTTGAAGCAGAATCTAACAAGGGAAAAAATTTTGGGTTCTCCCCTTGGAGAGGTTTTGCCCTGACTGAGAGCCTATATCTGTGTCCTCTCTTGTTGTTGCAGTTTCTTGATATTGTTTGATGAACAGATCTAACTAAGGAACATAAAGAAGATAACTAAGATTCACAAGCAAGTATCATGGTTAAGAAAATAAGTTATAATTATTACCACTTTACATTTTCTAACAAAACCCTCATAGGGAGGGTCCTTACTGATAAAGTAGCTACTCAACAAGAGATCATCATCTACATGGCTGAGCTTATGGATAAAATGGAAAGAGTAGATGGAAAAGTCAACCTATTGATCAAGAAGATTATTGGAACTAATGCTTCATCATTTGGTAGTAGTAATGACCCATAGTCACGCATACACACCTTCAACACAGCTGAATAAATCTACTAAGAGCTTACGACTCATCCCATGTTATGTTTTTTCAACTCAGTTTTACTTGATAGTCCATGTTGTGTTGTTTATGTAGCTTTTCCTTACTATTTCATGTTATATGATTATTAGATTAGGAACAATAGAGACAATATCAAAGTTTTGAGTTTATGCTATTGGGTTGATTTCCCTGGTGGCACACCAATAGATACTATCTATATTGTACCTCAATGTTCTTCGAATTAATATGATATCTCTAACCTTACTATAAAAAAAATCATCAAAATTATGGCAATTTAGGAACACTTTTCTTAAATATTTTTTAGCACAAAAATAATATTCTAAAGTAAACTAAATAATTATTTACCTTAAGGTTTTAACCAACATTTTCTTTTTGTATGTTTGGTAGGACTACATCTTCATCATGTCCAATTTATCACCTTGATCTATGGAGAATTGAATCCGTGACTTCACATCAAGGAGTGCCTTAACAAGGCATTTGATCATTGTCTATCCAAAACCTTGTGGACTAAGGCTTTCACAAAAATTTGATCTTAATTGATGTCAATCAATTATCTATACCAATATTAGCAATTATTCTTGAAGCCTCATCAAGTTCAAATTAAGTTGACTTTTAAATATTTTTATATTTATAAATAAAAATAATTCAACGTCATCTAATTTCAAATTGAGTTTACTTTTAAATACTTTTATATTTATGGATAAAAGTAATTCAACATCATCTAATTATAATTTTATTGTAAAACTACCTATAAAACTACCTCTATTGTATGTCATATGTCATTATAATGCATATCTTATTAAAAAAATTAAAAGAACATTTTTATATGAGAAATGTAATAATTTTAGAAATCATTTTAAAAAGAGTTTAATTTTCATTTTAATTTTTGGCAAGAGGTTAAATTGAAATTAAGAGCCACATATGGTTCAATTGAAATTAAGAGTCACATTTGGTTTCATGTATATGAGTAAATTTAGAAATTACAAAAAACCACAATCGATACTAGCTTTATGTAAAGTGGAACTTTAGTAAAATCTAGAATTACTTTTGATTAGCTAAACACTCATTTTCATTAAATGTATAAAAACATGTTAATGACTGAAGATGCAAAGCCATCGCAAATAAGTAAATGTATATCCCTCTATCTATTAATAACAAGTCATTTTAAATAATATGATATACTTTAAATAATACTAATAAATCAAAATATATGCAGAAATAACAACTAATAATAATT